>NJDC01003479.1:0-78162 GCA_002245475.1 Calephelis virginiensis
ATTACTTTGGAAAAGAACAAAGTAATGGTCTTTCTGGATTCTTTCTAATAAAACTCGAAGTACCTACCCGAAGACAGAAGGCGTGCGATCATTGTGTCAAAAGCAAGAGTTTAAGCATAGACTGCACCTCTAACTTGGTCATCAATTTGAGCAACAAAAGTGTACGGGCAAACAGTTAAAAGGAGGATGCAAAGGGTATCTAATGGAATATTACAGAAAGCTCAGGCCGGTAACAGGATGTTTGGATCAAGTGTTTTCGCGCCGCAAGTGGCCTAGAGAGTTTTCTGTAATTTTGTGGATCTCGAGAAAATATTTGGGGTACCAAAGTCTTTCTGAATATTTAGACGAGTGGTAGCATCACACCACTTTGGTTAGTTGTTAACATTAGCATCAAGTAGGACAGTTTGTTCTTATCAGTGTGCTTATTTATATTGTATTTGAACAAATGTCTCCAAAGGTTAACATTAATAAATGAGGAAATGTGTATAAATGAGAAAGTAGTCATAGAGATGATTATCAGTTTTTAGCGCTTCATCAAGCTGCCAACACTGGTCACAGTGATGAAAAAGAAAGGAGGCAAGGAAGTGACAAGGATGTAAGAATTTCAGGTGACATTGTGCTGAACAATATGAATGTCATTTTTTGTCTCGGTAATGTTTTAAACTGATATTAAAGGTACACCACTGCTGTAAAAATGAGAGTATCCAAGGAATACTGTACTGCAGTTGGAGCATTGTGTAGGCTATTTCATAACGGTTAAGGTCAGGGTGCTGGATAGCTTTGTGTAATTCTGTGCTTATCCTTAAGTTATTTTATGGAAGCAAAAGTTGGGTAATTCCGATAAAGTGAAAAAGTGAGATAAGTGCGCCAGAAACCATACCGGCACGGAATATTTGCGACGTTACAGTCGCAATCAACATTCTCAATAGTGAGATCGAAGAGAGAGTATTGAAAGAATTTTGAATGTAAGCTAAGAAAGGGCAATAAGAGATCTGTATTGAAAATTATAAAATAAGTCAAAATCAACTAAATTGAAATTATGCTTATCTGCGTTTTATTTTAAAGAAAAAGCGCGGAGTAAGTCGGTTTTGCAACGCTGCAGCCGCTGCGACACGTCTTAAGCGATTTTAGTTCATACGCATTTAACATACAGATTTAAATTGCATAACACTTTAAGAGGTAACCCTTTTAGTTAGGGTAAGAGGTTGTAACCTTTAAAATATAGCGCTTACCCTTTTGATAGGGTTTTCGCGAGGAAAGGGTATGGTAAGAAAACCCTTTCGTAAAACCCGTTCAAAAACACCTAAACGGCTTACCAGTCCGGTCCGGTCTAATTTAGACCTATTGTGCCTGTCTACCCACTATCCTACTCTCCAGCCTCCAGGCATGACACTTTCATTGCGGCGGCAGGAATAGCCAAGGAGTAGTCCTACCCGGACTGATTGCTGCACAGCACTCTATCATCCGTGGTCTTATTGGTAATGACTTACATTTTAGCCCGTGCTCACCTCTTACGAGCGGGTGCGTTACCTCAGCAAGAAAGTAGCACCTAGAGTGATATGAGTGGAACACATAATTAGTGCTCCATCTGCTGTAAATGTGCGCCGAATAAAAAATTTATGCATGTTGTCGTTTTGGAAATAAATGGAAAAAACACTTTCTGCTGTGGTAACGTTCCTCCAGCAAGAAAAATCTAAGAGTTGAAAATTGTGCATGAGCAGAAAGCATATATTTGTGCATATTTGTGCGCTAAAAATAAAATTTGTGCGTCTTCAGGTTTTCGAGATATTGCATTTCCTGCTGCGTTAACGTTTTGCAGAATCCCGTATCTCAAAGACTATTGTATGTGCACCTGTAGAATAAACAGGCACAAATAGCTCTTAGATTGTGCGTATTTGTGACAAAATTAGATTTAAAAAAATATTTATAGCTTTCAAGTAATCGCGGTTTTTCCTAAATAAGAAAATATATAAGGTCATCGAAAACAGTATTCGGTCGATCTTAGCGTGTATATTTACTATAAAAAAATTCAAAACCATACATACATGCGTTTTTTAATGATACGAATTAAAGTAAAAAAACAGCGTCCTAACTTTGACTTTACTGCTCGAATTACTGGCTCAACCTAAAATGTTTAGGTGTTAGCCAAATATTAGTGCGGTTAGTCAAATAATATGTAAGATAAATATCCAGTGGGAAATATTTCGCATTAAGGAAATATAAACAAAAACGAAAATAGCAACTCAAACGCTGGTTATCCGACCATATTTGAATGACTACAAAAAAGCAGCGCATTCTTGCTGGCACACCTTACGAGCTACTTGGCAGAGAGGTGGATGGTCAGAAGTCTATTCTACTCAGCAAGCCAGGACCAACCATTTTCAAATACCTCGACGAGGCATTTTCGATACCTCTATGATGCCTATGACCTTTTGGAACGGGAATTATCAAATCTAGACTTGGTATTGAAATTTCAGTCAGTTTGTGGGCTTACTGTGCCTATTGTTGATAATATAAAGATTGTTTGATATTACTAAGATTGCCTCTGTGGTCTAAAGGTCCAGGCGTTGGACTTGACTTCCCGAGGTCCCGGGTTCAATTCTCGGGTCGGGAAACAAAACAGAAAATGTGGTTTTTCCAATTATCTAATAAAAACATGTTGCCCGGGATTGAATGTGTACCCGGTAGGTGATAGGCTTGCCGCCTATCACATTGTGGGACCTTACCACAATCTTAGGCTAATCGTGAGTGCCCTGGTTGTGTCTCTGAGTACCTCTTCGGGAATATAAACGTGAAGATACTTACTTATTCGAATGTCGTAAGACGGAATCCTTACATATTCGCTATAACCATTTGTCTGTTCTTGTGTCACATCCGTTTTATTCCCAAACTGTTAATACTATTAAGGTAGGTATTTTTAAGGTATCATGCCCATCATCTCGATGCGTGGCGGTCTGTGCGATTCCGAAGACATTTTTTACCCCGCATAACACCTTTGTGGAATCAGTTACCGAGGGCGGTATTCCCTTAAAGGTCGGCAACGCATCTGTGATACTCCTGGTGTTGCGGATATCCGTGGGCGGAGGTGATCACTTTCCATCAGGTGACCCACTTGCTCGTTTGCCTCCTCTTCTATAAATAAAAAAAAACTATACAGTTTTGAAAATTGATACGTAGATGTATTCTGTAAACCGCTTCGATTTTAAAGCAAATTAAAAACAGCCATTTAAAGAGGACGCTATCCATACATGGAAATGATTCAAAAATATACTTAATCATGTGTAAATTGGACTCGCACTTAGCTCTATATTTTTTATCTCCTTTTGGAATAACAGACTGTGTTATTTAAACGTTAATCGGTAAATTTAACTTGAAATATAACTAACACGCATCTGAAACTAGAGGTACAGCTTATTCTGTTCAGAATTTGTAAACTGTTATGTTTAAAATCAGTGTACAGAGGTACAGGGGGTGCCAACTACGACATTATTTCCCGAAGTGAAACGATTCCGGCAATTCCATGTAAGTTTACCGATATCTTTTGTGAACCGGAGCTGAAAGGGTTGGTTTACAAAACTATTATTTTACCCAGTTTGTTATACACCGGGGAGGTAGCCGATGCTTATAGATAAATCAATGTTGCGCAACATTTTTGAAGTGAAAACTTCTTTAGTGGCATTTCGCACTTTGTTGGAATGGGTAAAAATATCTAAACCCGCGTCAGATCGTCAGATCGGAAATTCATAAGACGGCGCAGGGCGCTTGCGCGAATATTCGTGTTGTCATGTTTTTGTACTATAGCGCAATAAATGAATATTGTATTCTATCACATAGATTATACTATTTTCATTCTGATAATTAAAGCAATTAGTGCAAAATTATTCAAGTTTTCATTATTAACACACTGAACGTTTTTTTTATTAACACACTCGACCGGGTTGACCGTGTAGGATATGCCTTACTCCCTAAAAGCAAGAACATTCAACGCACATGTACCCTAAATGGGTTGCCTATAAAAGTACTGGTAATAGAACGCTGTGCAGTAACTTGCCCGTGAAGAAATCCAATACCTATACTATGTGAAAAACCATGATAGCAGTTGGTTCTGTCGTGTGGTGGTCTGGAGTGTAGACTTACATAATAAGTCTAACACAAGCCTAACCTGCAATGTACAAGCTGAGTGTAGAAAGCCCACGGCTATCTCTTACTATTACCAGATCTATGTGCTTGTTTGCTGACTTATTCCACAAAATAAAAGATTTAAACATAAATAAAACATGATACTAGGAGTAGGGCACTCTGACCAGGGATATCACTTTCTCAATAACTAGTTGAGGTATAGGGATAAAAAATATTCTATAACCTTATTTTTCAAGGCCAAAATTGTTATCAAGTTAAGATTCGATAAAATCGTAGTAGATTCGATAAAAGTATCTTGACACGAAAATATAACAAACATTAAAACGAACATACACATACTTATTCATACAAGGAAGCAAGACAGGTTTGTCAGGATCGTGAGGTCTGGCACTCGATACTCTCTGCCTACCCCGTAAGGGACTTGGCGTGAAGATATGTATGTATTCATACAAAATTGTGAATTATTTTTCTTATCACGGAATGTTTTAACAAAATAAAAAGAATATGGTGATATAGAAATCGACCATTCAAGCTGATCACAAGAGTAAATATACAAACATACAATCAATGCTTTTCATCTCAGGCACTTGGTAGAAATTAATACAATATAACACTTTTTTAAAATAACCCTCGTAATTTTCTAATAAAACCTACATTTCATTTAACACTTTAGTTCTAAATAGAAACCTAAAAACGCTTAAGTTAACATAGAGAGGAAGAGCATAATATAGAGAGTTGGCAACTTAAAAACTAGGAAATTTGGTAGGTTGCCGATAGGCTTGCCACCTATCACATTAGTGTCTTCGGATAGTCGTGGGTACCCTGATTGTACCCCTGCCTCGAGGATATGGGCGTGAAGATAATTTTCAAAAAGGTAAGTGCAACGTAAAGTGTTAAAGAATGGGTATTCCAGAAAAGTAAAAGTGTTATTTTTAAAAAAGTGTGACTATAAGTACAGACTATTAGATTAATATGTTGGAAATCATATTTCTTTAGTATTTAAAAAGAGACTTGCGTTTGATACGTCCGTTGATCGTCGACCAGTTTTTCGTAAAGAAATGTCTTACAAAATATGTATCACAATGTTCACAAAATTAAGTTGAAGGTCAAGAAATTCAATGTCAGTGCTTCGAAGTAAAATCTTTTTAGATGTGAGTTTATAAGCACATAGGTCATTCAACTTAGACACTTTAAGACCAGACTTGAAGATAGGCTTGCCATATATTGTGGGACTTAGTCTCTTCGGGTTGTCGTGGGTGCCCCGGTTGTTCTTCTGTCTATATCTTCGGTTATATGAGTGTGAAGATATTTTCTTAAACGACATAATAATCATTGAAATTGAAGTCGGTTTATGTAGTTCTACTGCGTTGAAATAAAGGATGAATGAACTCTTTTTTTGGGCACTATCAAACTTAAATAAAATAAATAGTAAGTATCATCAGCAGCATATATATACCGAAAGGCGGTCTTATTGCCAAAAAAGCGACCTCTATCAGACAACCTCTTAATTTATAAATTTGTTCATAAATTGATTAAATAAAAAAAAGTTGTAATAAGTTTTAACCGACCCTTAACATATGATTATTTAAATAGTTTATGTATTTGAATTGTTAATGTATTATCAATGATTATAAATATTGGGAAGTACGCAAATTCTAACTAAGCAAATCCTATTTTCAATTTCCTAATCCCATTATTCATTGATCCCAACTAATTGGAATTTTTAATCCTTATTATCTGTAAAATCGGAAGTTCCCCTCGTTGAGCCGAACGGCCTATTAACGGCTGTCATAATGATTTGAACTTAACATTTCACAGACTATGACACCCTGATAATAAAGAAAAATCAAACACGCCATTCATTAAAATCTGCTTAGTCATTTGACAGCTCTTGAAGAAGAAAATCAGTTTTTGACTTTACTGCAGTCAAACGAAAAGCCCCCTAGAAAAGTTGTTACAAAAATATGAAATATACTCTACATTAAGGACATTGAAAATGTATGTATAAGCGTCCTCTGGCCGTAAGACTCTATTAAGGTTGATCGCTGTAGATACATTTAACTGAGAATGTAAAAACAATATCCATTATATGTAATAGTTATTAATAAAAATCTGTCTGTTACGATTAACTGCTAAACTGCTGTACCTATATTTAAATAAAATTTAATGTGCATGTACTTAAAGATTCGAAGTTCTTACATTTATTTTTAGTTTCATACTGGGAACGAAAATCTGTTTGAAGCTGACCAAGTCCCTGGTGAATAACTAGTACATAACATCCCATTAAAAACATTTTCATGTAAATGTTGCTAATACGAGATCATGTTACTGTTAAAAAGGTTGTCAGATGCCATTAAGAGCCAATCTTCTAACTATATAAACTTTAAATTCACAACTTTACATCTAAAACTATTTTTTTTTATTTGGTTTGTCAATTTTTAGCTGGTTTTGTCCATTTTGTCACCATGAGAGCTATGGAATATCAGCGTAATAGGAAAGTACTAATCGGTAAATACATTTTTACCGATCAGTGACTCAATAACTAAACAAATCTTGGTACCTACTAACAAGTGACCATAAGTAAATCTTGGTACTAATAAGTGGCTTGGCGTGAATACATGCAAGTATGTATGTACTCCCCGGTGAGGGTATCGAAATCGTTAAGCGTTACCAACCTCTGCTTGGTAAGTAAAACTATTTGCTGATATAATTGAAAAGTTGAAAACTTCGACCCGGATATCGAACTCGGTTATATCGCGAAACCTCATACAGTCAAGTCGGCCCACTAGACCACACAGGCAATATTGCAGTGTACATAGGTAAATCAGTTAATACAACTGAATACATCTACTAGCAGCCGAACTCCTTTTATAAAATATAATTAACGTTAATATACTCGTATATTCATATAGTAAATTGAAACCACAACAAAAGAAATAAATTGAAAACACATTTTCCATTAGTTGCATAATTAGCTATGCCTCAAAAACTTCATAAGCGTATAAATCTTTAAAGAGAGCTAAGATTCAAAGAAATCTTAAAGTTATTATTCCTACCTATAATATGAAAGAGGTAAAGTTCTGCAAACGTTTTGTTAAGAGCTCTTAGGGTACAGATTTAAAACTACTTCGGAAGTCTCGCGTTGTCGAAATTATCCAACCGCTTAAAAGTAATAAAATATTTACAAACTCTGTGTAATGCTCAGAAGTAGTCTTGCCTTTAAATAGTGTTCGGATTTACTCGTAAATATTTTGGAAAAAATTTGAGAGGCTTTGTAACTGATTTCGATAGATATTTGCTATGTACATTTTTAGGAAAAGGCAAAAATGTATTTTTTTTTAAAACCTTAACACCTTTAAATCTAAATAAAATTATTTAATTTGCAATTTGGCCAAAAATTTTTGGCGGAAAATTGCAAATTAAATAATTTTATTTAGATTTAAGTATGGATTTCCGCAAAGTAACGCCTTCTTCTATTAATTTTCGTAACACATTTGTCAAGGACGAATACATTGTCTATTGAACTCACTCGGAAATTGGAGGTTGTCGATTCGACTGTTTGTTTTTTGCATGTTTGTCAAGCTATTGCTCGGCCGATACCGAAGGTTTTGATAGTTTTGTTTTCGAAAGGTATATAAGATTTAGAAGCGGTTTGTAATTGTGACCCGACTATTAGTAGATATCGCGTTATACTTAATAATCACCTCTGTGGTCTAGTGGTCCAGGTGTTGGACTTAACTACATGAGGTCCCGGGTTTGATTCCTGGGTCGGACGACAAAAAGAAAATGTGGTTTTTCCAATTTTCATAATTTTTTTTTGCTCGGAATTGGATATGCCCGGCTATGTGACTAGGTTTGCCACCTACCACATTGTGGGATTTAGTGACTTCGGCTAGCCATGGGTACCTTGGTTGTACATCTGCCTACGTCTTCTGGGAGTGAAGATACTTTAATTCCCACACTGTTAGGACTATACAGTTAAAAATTGGTAGGTAGATGTATTTCGTAAACCGCGTTTTTAAACAAATTAAAAAGAGTATATTACAGAGGGCACTACCCATGCATAGAACCGATTCAAAAAATATTTCATCATGCTTAAGCCCAACTCGCACTTTGATCTTTCTTTTTTCTTTTTCTTGATCTGGATGCGATAAGGTTCGTATGATGAAGAGGCGGGTATAAGTTTATGTCTAACAACAATGGCAACAAAAAGCTACAACTAGCAATACTATTTTCAACTGATCATATTTGAAAGTATTAGCGTGATAAGTTTACAATTCGCGATTATATAATTCGGATCTTCGCCTGCTTTTTAATTTTTTTCAATACAGAGTAACCACTTGAGCAATCGGAATAAAAATAACATTACCTACGTATCCATTTTGGTGATTTAAAAATGGCTGAACCGATTTTCATGAAATTTAGCAAACACATAGAGGGTAACTTGAAAATGAAAAACGAAAATGAAATTCAATTATTTTGCGGAATATGTGTGTTTAAAAGTTGTTACAGAATATTTACTCGTACCAACATATTCTACCACATTGTGGTGTGCAAGTATCTAACTTAATTATATAGTTTTTATTTTTGTTATTTATATAATTTTACATATAAATTTGTTAAAATAGATTTATTACTAGGCAAGCACTCATTAATTTAAGCAAAAAATATACCGATCAAGTTTTACCCTATCTACCATACACTTGAATTTACACATAGATATATCTTGAAAAAATAATCCTTAACCACGCGGTCAAAGCCGCGGGCAACAACTAATTTTCTTTTGCCTACCAGTAAGGTTTGCACCATAATGCAACCTCCGCAATAACAAATGAACTAAAAACATTGTAAAAACGAATCCATGATACGTTAGACGTTTTTAGTTTTACACTTCTCGTTGGTTCGTGGCGATTCATTAATATTCATCATAAAATGCTACAAATTTATTTTTTTGACGTTGATGTATGAGTATTATCCATTCCTGACACACATCCACCATTACGCCAACGGGCTCCACTAAATTCGTTATTCTACAGATACCTACCGATTTATCCTCATACCATATCTATTGTTCTTTATTTAATGTAAAGGATAACTTTAATGAAAGAAATGAAGTAGTCACAGTATTTAAATATTCATTAAACTAAGTATTAACTTTCTGAGGAAGGTATCCTATATCCTGTTCATGTCGTGCTTGACTTATTTTCTACTAAAAATAACGTTGTCTGGAATTACATATCACATTGTGGGACTTGGTGTCTTCAGATAGTTGTAGGTGCCCTGGTTGTGCCTTTATAAGCCTAAGCGTACTTACCTACTTTTTACAGCGAAATGTTCAACATTATGTAGATCACAATTTTTTTTATTTATCGACAATTATATTGAGCTAACATTCTTAGTATTAAAAAATTTCAATAGCCCCTAGAAAACGTACATATTAGGTAGCTAAAATTCATTTCGATCAAGACTGCTTTTAAACGATAAATCTACACTGTAAATGGTCTATCTGCTCCAAAGCTACACATACACAGACACGTCAAACTTATAACAACCATAGGATTTTAAACTTAAATCGTCGCGAATTAATAACATTTTTAATTATTTATACGGGATACTCACGATCTCTTTTTATTTTATTTGTCCCGTCGTGACCACGGCCTATGCAACTAGGCCGAAATATCGACAAATGAAATAAAAAGAGATCGTGAGTATCCCGTATAAATAATTAAAAATGTTATAACAACCAATTTTTTTCCGTCTGGTTCTAAGAATCACTTGTATAGTATTTGTGGTAGCCCACCTATACATCCAGCTATACCAAAAGACGTCCCTTGGTCCATCCATAATAAATAGTTAAGAAAGTTTGTTTGTATGACTTCTGAAAATTAGTAGTTTTACAGATAAAGTATATTGTCCTGACACTGGCGCACACACGGCGACAGTCTTAAGTATCTTCACGCCCACATCCCCGAAGTGCTAGGCAGATTCACAACTAGGACACCCGCCACTAGCCGAAAACACTAAGTCCCACAATGTGATAGGTGGCAAGCCTATCGTCAACCGGACACATATCCAATCCCGGGCAACGTTAAATTCATTAGAAAATTAGATATATACATTTTATAATTATTTCTTTTGTTGCCCGACCCGGGCATCGAACTTTGACCTCAAGAAGTCAAGTCCACCGCCAGATCGCAAGACCACAGAGGCAGTCTTAGCTTAATAATAGCAGTTTTATTTTGGGTTAGTATTGTAAGGAGACTGGCGATACACGGGATTATAAATGCAAAAGTTTGGGAGAATGAACGGATCTTTGTTCACGAAACAACAACTAAATTGGTTTTAATGAAATTTTACAGAAGTGTCATCATAATAAGAAAGACCACAACTTATCAAAAACTTGTATAATTTCAAACGTGGGTGAAGGTTATATTATACAGCTGGCTGTTATCAAAGTAAACGTCATTTATTACCGACCCCAAAAATGAGGAATATGTTTGGCCAATCAATTAATAGACATGAATTTTTTTCATATTAATAACTAATATAAAAAAACAGTCGAATTGATTACATCCCCTTTTCAAAGTCAGTTAAAAGAACAGCATATATTTATTAAGAACCATCTAGCTATACATTATTAAAAACTGCTTTTGTTAAATCACGCTAAGCGAAAACAACCGCAAAGAGGCAATAAAAATTTCATGTAATACTGAACTTTGTTAAGTGTAGCAAAGTGTTTAGCTTTTAAACAACGTGAAGGTCTAAACTTTGTTGTGTGGAAGAAAAATTAATAACTAAGACTTTCGTTAACTTTAATTTTAACTGTCTTCTTGCTAGCTACCTTACGGATATTTTAACTCATACAAGGCGACGGATGGTGGTACCCAGGGAGACCTAGGTTGACATTCCACGATCAAAATTCTTAGGTGTTATCTAAGAGTGGTGTTAAGAGTCTTCGAAACAGGAGTATTTCGTGGGTTTCGTACAAGAAAAGTATAATAAATGTGGAGGACGCCGGGCTGGTAGGTCTGTAAGGATTGTGGATTTTAAAACGATACTCGATGTCTACTCCATAAGGGACTTAACGTGATGACATATATATGTATACTGAAGTATCTTCACTCCCATGTCCCCGAAGAGATATGCAGAGGCACAACTGCTAGAGCACCCACGACTAGACGAAGACACTAAGTCCCACAATGTGATAGGTGGCAAGCCTATCGCCAACCAGGCACATATCCAATCCCGAGTAACATTTTTGTTATTAGAAAATTGTAAAAACTCAATTTTCTTTTTATTGGCCAAACTGGGATTTGAACCCGGGACCTCATGCAGTCAAGTCCAACATCTGAACCGCTAGACCACAGAGGCATATATATGTAAGAATACTTCAGTCTAATTCAAAACTATTTATTTTAGTAATATAGTATAAGGCAGCAAAACACTGAAACGGCTGATGATAAAAAACAATATTGGTCTACAGACAACAAAGATGTTATAGTAGCGTCGCTATCCTGTGGTTGGGGTGTTATGTCTGCTTTGCAAGTCTACCGGCTACCTTTACCTCCGTACCAGAACATGACACTGTCATATTATGGCAAGAATAGATAAGGCGATAGATATCTACCCGGGCAAGTTGACATACAGCGGAAAAGGGTAGATACATGTTCACATGCCTCATATTTCTGTGTATAATACTACTACTACTACATACTACTGTAACAGTTCAACTGGTGAACAAAAACTTGCAAAATTGTAAAACTGCAATACCGAAAGTCAATTATTTAAGAACAAAGCTACAGTATTCTAAGTAATCAGTATTATTTACTTCTTTTCTCTGCATAGGTGACTGCATACATTGGGACTGTTAATAATTTAAATAATTATTAAAGGCTACGCTCGCCAGACATTGTTCTGCTACTTATTTTTAATGTGATTTAAGTAAAAAAAACGGGTTGCACTCCGGGAGTGCCGGCAAAAGTGAAAACTTGAATATTAACGTTGTGTATTTTTTAATATTTTGGAATGGTTAGGGAATAATTTTGCACGAATTGCTTTAATTATCATTATGAAAGTACTATCTATCATTTATGGGCTAGAATACAATATTCATTCATTGCGCAGCACACATGACAACACGAACATTCGCGCAAGCGCCCTGCGCCGTCTTACGAATTTTCGTCGTACGAAATTTCTGGTCACGTGTCCTGACGCGAGTTTAGAAGTTTTTACCCGTTCCGAAAAAAGTCGCTAAAGAAGTTTTCACTTAAAAAATTGAGGTGAGTCACCTTTGTCACTAAGGAGTATGAAAAATACATGTTGGCCGATTCTCAGACCTACTCAACAAGCTCACAAAATTTCATGAGAATCGTTCAAGCCGTTTCGGAGGAGTACGGTGACGAACATTGCGACATGAAAATTTTATATATCAGACTAGCTGACCCGGCAGACGTTGTTCTGCTATTTTTTTATGTGGTTTTAGTAAAGAAAATGGGATGAGTCACCCTTATCACTTAGGAGTATGATAAATAGATGTTGGCTTATTCTCAGACCTTCTCAATATGCTCACAAAATTTCATGAGAATCGGTCAAGCCGTTTCGGAGGCGTACGGGAACGAACATTGTGACACGAGAATTTTTTATATATGATATTAAAATTAAATTAACAATTCAATGATAATTATTAAAAATAATTTACAAAAAAAAATAAGAAAGACTATTAAAACACTAGTTACATACATTATTCTGTTATATTTTTTAAGGTGTTGAAAAATGCTGTATTATATTTAAAACTAGCGGCCCGCCCCGGCTTTGCACGGTTATAAAATACACGTATACACTTCCTCTTTAATCACTTAATCTATTAAATAAAACCGCATCCAAATCGGTTGCGCAGTTTTACAAATATCAATTACAAGTGTAATTTGTTTTCTATTTGATGATTACATTTTAATTGAAAAAAGAAAGTATATTTACGTCCATACCCCCGGAGAGGCAGGCAGAGGCGGAACCACGACCCACGACTAGCCGAAGATACTAAGTCCCACAATGTGATAGGTTGCAAGCCTATAGCCAACCGGGCACATATCCAATCCCGAGCAACATGTTTTTATTAGAAATTGGAAAAACCATAATCACTACTACTAATAATTTAGCGTATTGTGAAAGCACTGTTTGTATCTTTGCTTTCATCTTGGGAAATACGGGCTTGAAAAATTTTTTTTATATCTTAAAAAAAAGAAAAGCCTAGCTGGTAACCACTGTAAATAAGAGTACCAGAGATGAGGTAGGTAGAGATGCAACCTGGGCTACCACAACAAAAACCTACGACTAGCTGAAGACAGTTTGGCCCACAATGAGGTAGCTGGCAAGCACATTGCCAATCGGGCACATATCCAAACCCAACGTTATTTTGTTGGAAAATTAAAAATACACATTTTCTTTTCAGGATCGAACCCGGGACCTCTAGAAATCAATTTTGAAGCCGGAACTATAGCATAATATATCATTGTAACCAGTATAGTAACAAACATACTGGTTACAATGATACTGTCATATAAAATTTGGCACGCTTATAGTATATGTGTAGGAGAAGTGCAGAATGCTAATATTTTTCAATAACAATGGTTATAAAGTACATTAAATCAATAAATAAATCACAGATGGCGCACTATAAAGTTTGGAAACATTTGGTCTTGAGAAATGAAGATGACGTTCTTATCAACAAGATATTAAAATTTATTATGGTCGAATTTCGACCAATGGGCGACCACTGTATAGAAAAATACGTGGGACGATGGTTCGCCACCTGCTAGTCATTCATAAAAATCTGGTAAAGTTGAAAAAACTGTGAAGTTCATTAAAAAACAGCAATCAAGTTGCTGCAAAACATTCTAACACCAGAGGTCCTATTTAAAGACCTATTTAGCCTATTCTTACCGTTTACGAGCTGCAGATATATAAGTCTACTAGCTGTTGCCTGCGGCGTTACCGCGTGGTTAATGGTCAAACAGGAACATTTTTCGGTATAAGAACTATCCTATGTGTTAATCCAAGTTACCCTCTATGAGCGTGCCAAACTTTATAAAAGCGGTTGAGCAGTTCTTTCGTAACAAATAAAGAAAAGAAAGAAAGAAAAAATATTTATTTACGGAATGAGTGTTAAAAATATGTTAAAAAATTGTTTAAGCGTTCCAACATATTCTACTAACTTGTGGTGTGCAAATATTTTAATATGTTTTAATCAAATTAGTAGTTTTAATTATTTATTTACTATTTACACACTGTTTTTTTGTATTCATGATATGATTATTTATTAATATATACAATTTTTAGAATGTAAATTAATTTATCCCTATCTACCGTAAACTACCAAAATACAAACTTATGATACAACAATAATCATACAAACTTTCGCATTTATAATTTCAGTAGGATAGTAGGATGCAGAACTATCAGTACGTATTTGACTAAATCCCAAAAAAATATTGCAGATTTTTAACCATTTCATAATACTTACATTTACATTACAGATAAAACAATAACATAACTCGTAGCGTCAGCCACAATATATTGTGTTACTGTACTGAACGTAAAAGTACCCATTCAAATATTCGTCAGTTACTATTCGTCACTGACGAAATATGTTACAAATGTTAACGACCGATGTCAGCGTATTGACCGATTGTCCTAAAATTTTGTGAGCATATTGAGTATGTCTGATAATCGGCCGACATTTATTTTTCATACCCCTAAGTGATAAAGGTAACTCACCTCAATTTTTTTACTAAAATCACAATAAAAATATGGCAGAACGGGGTTTGCCGGGTCAGCTAGTATTGTATATATAATTCAAATTTATTTATTTTAATACAGTTTTTTTTTATATGGGAGGTCAGCGGAAACGCTTTCTTCTGATGGTAAGAGAAAATCGTGGCTTAAAGACACCACAGATGTTGCAGGTGCGTCGCTGTCATAAGGTGGGTACGCTAGGCCTATTGTGCAATTTGATTTGCCTGAAATGATTTTTAAAGTCTTTTAAAACGTTGCCGGGGCTTAGTAAATGGCACTGACCATATGTTTTTCCACCTATCAAATTATAGGACTGACAGCCAGTTTCCGAAAGGCCAATCAATTTTAATTTACTGTTTATCTCTGCATAATAACTGTTTAACATGAGTTCTTTTAGGATGCTTATACTGAATTCAAGATAACCAGCTGTTTGGTTCGATTCAGTTTAGAAGTCTTTAAAACTTAATTTTAACAAATGTTATGAACAGATAAATAGTAAATTTAAATTGATTGACGTTTTGAATTTTTTTAATTATTTATTTATTTATCTATAATATCAACAAAAAATCCACAGCACAAATTTCAAAGTAAACTTAATCTAATAAATACATTAAACATAGGCCAATTAAGGACTTTCATTTTGTTTTCTATACAGTTTGCTAATGTTTAGCGGCAGAATGACACAGTCATATTATAAAATAATATTAAAAAAAAACAAAACGAATCTTACTAAACTAATATAATACTCAAATTAATTATTAGTCGAAGGTGGTGTCAAGAGTCTCCGAAACCGTGAAGACGTATGTATGTCATTTAATTTCAATAATGTGAACAACTAATAAATATAAATACCTAAGTATCTCACATAGAAGGTCCATTATAGTCGTATTACAGTTTCGAGTGCAACTTTTACAAGAACCGCAAAAACTCACTATAAAGAAACTACTTATTTCTTTTGAAAATCTCAGAGCAACTTCCGCGCCATGCATGTCCTTCCTCTCCATTTAGTTTTAAATAAATGACAGTTTCAACTTCAACTACTGCTTTTCCCAGATGTAAGCAATTTAAGTAGGTAAAAGTTTATTTTATCTTTTCCTTTCTTATTCTGAGTGGGGTCATAAATCGTTTCATTTTCCGTCAAGACTTTTTTTATAAAACATTAGTGATCGACTATTGGTCGAAATTCAACCATAATACACTTTAATACCTTGTTGATAAGAACGCCATCTTCGTTTCTCAAGACCAACTACTTTGTTTCCAAACTGTATGATTATAGTTTGTGCTCCATCTGTGATCTTTTATCGTTACCATCAATATATTTGTTTGTGTCCAATGCATGGTAGTACGTGTAATGTTTTATTTTTTGAATTAATGCACTTTGTAAACATTATCATTAAAAAATATTATCGTTCTGCATTTCTCCTGCACATAAACTATAATTGTGACAAATTTAAGACTCCTCTATCAGCACAATTTTCGTAAAAAGGGGTCCGAAGTTTTGACATTACGTATAATATACATATACAAGACAGCGAACAAGCACACAGCTCTTCTAATGGTAAAAGACATCCGCAGAAGCACCATAAAAGTTATAGACTCGTTGTCATACTAACGTTAGGCACAATGAGTATGTCTATCGGCTACCTTACCCTACAAACCAACCATAGCCCTAGCGGCAGTGATAGGTAAGGCGATAATTCCCAACCCGGGAAAAAAGTATCACAAAAACATATTAATATAAAAGTGTTTCCTAACCCATGCTTCCTATATTAAGTTGACCCCAAACAGGGGACTAAATTAAAATATCTCTAGAAAATAATTGACAATAAAGCCATATATGTAAATTTCGTCTGCAATGTCGAATGTCCAACTATGGCACATAGTTAATATTTCCCAATAACGAAATGTACTAAAGCCAATGTACAGAAAATACAGTTTTCTCAAGTATGCGAATTCGTAAGTAGGTAAGTTAAAAAAAGAAAAGAATGTAATATTACTCGCCTCTGTGGTCTAGTGGTCCAGGTGTTGGACTTGACTGCATGAGGTCCCAGGTTAGATTCCCGGGTCGAGCAACAAAAACAAATTTTGATTTTTCCAGTTTTGTAATAAAAAAATGTAGTTTGGGATTGGATATGTACCCGGTTGGCGATAGGCTTGCCACCTATCAAATTGTGGACTTAGTATCTTCGGCTAGTCATGGGTGCCCCAGTTGTGCCTCTGCCTACTACTTCGAGGATATGGGAGTGAAGATACTTACTTAATTTCCCCGTGTTGGTCCGGGCTCCGTTGCAGAATAGACCATCTGCCTGCCTGTGCTAGGCAACTCGTAAGAGGCAAGCATAAGCTTAGCGTCACTAACAGCGTGACATCTGACTAGGTAGTAGAGTCTCGCAGCGACTCGCCTGGATTAGTACCACTGCCTTACCTATTCCTGCCGCCATAACGTCAGCGCTTGCCGTTGATGTGTTCCGGTTCGAAGGATAAGGTAGCCGGTAAATTTACTTTTGTTCCAGGCCTAAAATCCTGACCTGAGGTTGGCAACGCACCATTACCACCTTTGGTGTCTTTAGGCGACGTGAATTTTTTACCATCAGGAAATCCGTCTGTTTGTTTACCTTCCAATATCATGATAAAAAGTTACTTTAATAAAATGCAATATTCACAGTTAGTATGAACTACAGTTTTCTAAAGTATGCAATTATCAAGGAGAAGGCAAGAATATTTTACTTAATAACGAAATGTTACATTAACGACTATAAAATACAGAATTCTTAAGTAGGTATGTGAATACGCAAGAAAAGGTAAATTTTTAGAATACCCAATTACGATATGCAGTTTTGATAATTATGAAATGCAATTTTGATAATTATATAATGCAGTTTTGATAATTATGAAATGCATTTTTGATAATTATGTAATGCAGTTTTGATAATTACGAAATGCAGTTTTGATAATTACGAAATGCAGTTTTGATTATTATGAAATGTTGCTTTGATAATCATAAAATGCAGTATTGATAATTATGACATGCAGTATTGATAATTATGTAATGCAGTATTCTCAGGTGAGTGAATTCACTTGCAGAAGGTAAGCGGTTGGAGCATACTGTAAATGGATGGTCTTAATTGATGGCTGCAGTCAAGCAATATTCAAGCGGTATGCTTGTTTTGGCACAACAATTAGGCATTTCCCAACCCCAAGGGGCGGGTTTAACCATTGATTGATTCCTTAAACTATTACTCAGATGGCTAAACCGGTTTCCGAGAAACGGTAGACCAAAATTAATCATCTTTTATTAATCCATTAAAATTAATTGTATTGTTACAGGTATCACATTATCTTTTGATATTCCTTAATCAAGAAGTTTTATTTAATGCCCTTAATCTTACTAAAAATATGTTTGCGAATGGTTTGTTAAGTTTTATATAACCCATGTAACTATTCTTTCAAATATACTAAGGTTGACTGGTAAAGAATACCATGTCCCCATATCCCCAAATATTTATTTTTTCATAAAAACTGCTAGAAGTTGTTAATGTTCGCCGGGCCAGCTAGTATAATATATAACGCACACTTTTGTTCTTCACAGATTAATAACAGTTTAGAGAGAAAGAAAATATTTTTCCCGTATTGGTCCGGGCTCTTTTGCAGAATAGACCATCTGCTTTCCTGTCAGGCAGCTCGTAAAAGGTGAGCAAAGGCTTTGCCGTCATTAACTCCGTGACAACGTGAGTGACACTACTTAACTCCGTGACAAGGAAAACATACTTTTGCTCAAGGCCTAACATCCCACCCTCAGGTTGGCATCGCACCATTACCACCTTTGGTGTCTCTACGTGACGTGAATTTGTTACCATGAGGAAATGCGTGTGCTTGTTTGCTTTCCAATATAATAAAAAAAAAGGTACAAATATAAATGGATTTCTAGATGAAAAGAATCGACGCCATTTCTGTTTCGTTTATCCCTGGACCTATCGTAGAGTATAAGCCTATCTCTTTCCTATCAAGCCGCTGTTAAGAGGTAAATGTATGAATTAGTGCCATGGCTATGTACACTTTGGCTATGTAACCATGGCATATAACATTTGGCAATATATCGGCCGGTTCCACCACTTAATCTATTCCATCCACCATATTGTTAATGCTCGGTAACCGATAGACCTACACAAAGCTTACAACCAAATCGCATCTTGGCATTATTACCACTTTTAGTGATGAGTATTCCAACTATCAGTCTGTTAGATTGCTTTTCAATCTAAAAAAGTTGTGATATATTAACTACATCCAATACATAATCATTTTAATATATTGTGTGTATGTGCGTCGTCTCTGTGGTCTAGCGGTACAGTTGTTGGACTTGACTGCCTGAGGTCCCAGATTTGAATCCCGGGTCAGCAACAAAAAGAAAATGGGGTTCTTCCAATTTTCTAACAAAAAAAACGTTGCTCGGGATTGGATTTGTGCCCGGTTGGCGATAGGCTTGCTACCTATCACATTGTGGGACTTAGTGTCTTTCGGCTAGTTGTGGGTGTCTGGTTGTGCCTATACCTACCTCTTCGGGGATATGGGTGTGAAGATACTTTTTTTTAAATTATTTTGTTAAATCAATATATTATAATAATTTAATACTAATCATTTAATCTCAAAATCATCACAAAAACAGTTTGTAAATAGTAAATAAACAATTAAAATTACTAAATTGATTAAAACTTATTAAAATATTTGCACACCATAAGTTGATGGACAAGTCACTGGACAAGTAACACCAATTGAATCTAACCCCAAAGTAAGCAAATTATATGCTTGTGTTATGAGTGTTAGTCAACGATACTAATACGTAGAAATACTTAAATAGATACCAGAATAAATTTAATAAACACCCAGCCCCAGAAATGCAAACATCTAAATGTTTATCACACAAATGCCTGCCCCCGTCGGGAATCAAACCCGAGCCTCGCGGTTAGTCGGTGTAGTTAGGCGTGTACGATAGCCACTCGACCAACGAGGCGGTCCAAAAGAGGCTTTATATTAATCAATTAATGTAGTATTCCACACACAGCCGTTATATTTTTTTTAAGTTTAAGAACAACATAATTGGGCTGAGAAGGTAAACCTAACAACAATTACGTACACCCGTTCAGAGATATGAGGTAGTAAAAATATTATCCTATTTTTTGAATTACCTCCGGCAAAGTCTATGACATCAAGTGCAGTCACGTCACTTCCGCCTTGTAAAAAACATGCTCGTGTGTGTGTGTGTGCGTGCGTGT
The DNA here is from genome assembly GCA_002245475.1 of Calephelis virginiensis. Taxonomy (NCBI): domain Eukaryota; kingdom Metazoa; phylum Arthropoda; class Insecta; order Lepidoptera; family Riodinidae; genus Calephelis; species Calephelis virginiensis. The sequence goes on from NJDC01003479.1 coordinate 20,202, forward strand.
GTTTGTGCGTGCGTGTGTGTGTTAAGTTATGACGCCTCACGTGTTCCGTGGCGGATTAGTGTTACGTAGGTCACACTATAAGTTTTGCGTAACTTAAAAAAACAATAAGTTATGACCAAAATATTATGTTTATTGCTTTCCAAAATAATCTCCTTTACATTTTAAACATTTTTCATGGGATCAAACCATTTTTTAAAACAGGATGACCACAGATCTGAAGGCATGTTTTCTACGTGCTGATTGAAAGCTATCACTGCCTCTTCGAAGTTGGTGAAAGTAAGACCTCGTATCAAATATTTGATTTTGAGGAAAATATAGAAATTACAGGTTGCTAGGTAGGGGCTATGCGTATACCCTTACAGTCCTGCAAAAAAACTACGTTATTATTTGTCTACGTAACGTACACTTTTTAAATAAAATGGATAGCTTAAAACATGACAAGAGTTGTTATTTTATCAGTAAGGAAGAGAGCAGGTGTGTTATTTGTTCGATGAAGTTGCAATATATACGAATACTCACTTGCTCCTCTGAAACATTTTACAAATCGCACAGTGTTTCATACAATTTAACAATTGGACATTTTATAGTCTACAAGTCTTGCGATAATAGCAGGATACATGGGAATTATGATCTTTTACGTTTTTAATCTAACTAGTGGTCGCCCATTGGTTGAAATTCGACCATAATAAATTTAATATCTTGTTGATAAGAACGCCATCTTCATTTCTCAAGACCAACTACTTTGTTTCCATACTTTTTAGTGCAGCGCCATCTGTGATCTTTTATCGTCACCATCAATATATTTGTGTGTATGTGTTTCAAGTGCATGGTAGTGTGGGTAATGTTTTATTTATTGATTTAGTGTACTTTATAAGCATTATTATTGAATCAAATTAGCGTTCTGCACTTCTCTTACACATAAACTATGAGGGTGCCAAATTTTATGCTCCTGCATCCGCTCAATTTTCGTAAAAAGGGGTCTAAAGTTTTGGCATCGCGTACTAATTTATAGATTTCTAAAAAAGGAATTGTTAACTACAGAATTTATATTCTTCGTCGTCGGTATATGGTGTAGCTCTATTTTATGTATTCACACTGAAAATAACAACCGAACATTGAACGTTACATTTTATTTACCTTTAGTCATAAAGTCATAATGATGCTGAATAAAGTGAAACTGTTTGTTTAAGTGTTTTGTGGAAAAGTACAAGAGTTATTTGAAAAGTTTATTACATCATTTTATTTAATGATATTTTTATTTAGTATACAAGTTTCTTAAGTTTTTTTTGTATGATATTGGAAGACAAACAAGCAGACGGACTTCCTAATGGCAAGAAATTCACGTCGCCTTGAGACACCAAAGGTGTTAAGGTAACGTGGCCAACCTGAGGCCGGGTTGTTAGGCCTCGAGCAAAAGTAAGTATTAAATTAGTATTAAATTTCTGAAATGTTTCTCTACTATGTTTGTAACGTAGATAAGATAGACGGCACTCGAACACTTTACCTCATAGGAACACTTTTTAACCCAAGGACATATTATTGCAAACAAAAGCCGACTCGGCAAACTTTGCTCACTTGTCACTCGACCCCAGTCGCCCCCACCGTCATCGCCCCCGCTGTTCGGCTAGTCATGGGTGCCCTAGTTGTGCCTCTGCCGCACTTCTTGGGGATATTGGCGTGAAGATGAAATGCATGTGGCTTCCAGCAATTGTACTAGTTGCACTTCTACTAAAGTAAATGAAATGAAGTGAAGTGGAGAAGTTATTTCAGGAACGCGAACTCTGAGATCTCAGGTCCAAAAGAAATAAGTGATTAGTGCGTATCTTGACGCCTATTTTTCTAAGGGCAAATTGTACGAGAACTTCAACTTAATCTCACAATATGAGAAGTGGCTAACTTTTCGCCAACCGGGCACATATCCAAACCTAGCCAAAGTTATTTTCATTAGAAAATAAAAAAACTACTGGAACTGTACTTGAATGATGATAATGACTATTGTCTAACTGTGAATAAAAATTTATCTTCACGCCCATATCCCCGAAACGGTAGGCATAGGCACAACCAGGGCGCCCACGACTAGGCGAAGACACCAAGTCCAGGTGGCAAGCCTATCGCCAACCGGGCAATTATCCAATTCCGAGCAACCTTTTTTTAAAAAATTGGAAAAACAAAATTTTTTTCGTTGCCCGACCCGGAAATCGAATCAGGCACCTCATGCAATCAAGTCCAACACCCTGGACCGCTAGGCCACAGAGGCGACTAACTGTGAATGACAGAAAGCGAATTGATTTATTTTAACTTATATTTAGCCCAATTATAAATTAGGTAACATATTTGTGAGTTTACAAAATCAAACGAGCGTTGACAAAGACTTCAAAGTGGCTTTTATTAAAGATTGAAATTATCTCCAACATTTTAACTCCAGTATTTTCTGTATTCCTAGTACGAAATTTCCACGTCGTCGATCCGAAAGCTCTCGACTAACGCAACAAATGGCAAAAAACGATTGGCATCTGACGGGAGATGTTAAAAAATGACTGATATTTTTCACAAATCTTTTATCAGTCATTTCCAAACATTGCTAAGTGCTCTTTCTGACGTAAAAAGGTTTCCTCCTCCATTAGGGTCTTGTGATATCAATTAACAAAGTCAAAATTAAAAGAGGCCAGTTAATGTACCGGCGCAATTCAGCAAAAAAAAGTTATTTTCACGCCCATATCCCTGAAGAGGTAAGCAGAAGCACAACCAAGGCACCCACGTTGTGATAGGTGGCAAGCCTATCGCCAACCGGGCACATATCCAATCCCAAGCAAAAAATTGTATTAGAAAATTGGAAAACCCAAATTTTCTTTTTGTTGCCCGACCCGGGATTCGAAACCGGGACCTCATGAAGTCAAGTCTAACACCTGAACCGCTAGACCACAGAGGCGACAAGTCAGCACTATTTAGAAATAAGATCAGTAGAGTTACTCTTGAATCTCGACTTCATGTGAATTTGAAATTGAAATCTTAACCTTTAACATGAGTTCGTTCAGCTTACGTTTGATAAGTTACGTTTCGAAATCTATGACACTTTTGGTCTGTGTTTCTCCTAGTTACCAATAGAGGCGCTGTACAAAGTTTTCATACATATAATTTACACAGACAGTAGGTAGCACAATAAACTTACAAGCCGCAAACTCATGATAATGGCCGAGATATGTCATTTAAGGTACTATTGAACATAGCTCTCGTAGGTTAAAACATTCAGCTTCAATCTCGTAGCTTCATTAAAATAATTTATTATTTATTAGTAACTAAATGTCAATTATTCGCTAGTGTTCAAGAGTTCCTAAAATAATATATCCGATTCCAAAATCCAATACGACATGAATCGAGTTTCAAGAGTAACCTCACAGGGAGTTTACCATACAGTGTTATTTCAGTAATACTAATTGTCATCAGAAAAAGACAACCTTATGACTTATATCATAAAGTTGCTTATAAAGGTGGACATGTAGCAAAATAGAAATAATACTGTTAGGGCCCCAGGTCATTCAGGTTAGGAGTATAAATTAGTATAATATAAAGCTTCATGCTTGTACATATTTCATGGTTTTCTGTTTTGACACCATCGAGAGAAAAGATGGTCGCAGTTTTTTCGTTGTTATTCAATTTCATGTTAACATTACGTGGTTAATTTTGGTGGCACTTTTTACAATTTTATTCAGTTAAAGTGCGCAAATAAAGAAATCAGTTTGTCGTGTATTTATATACATTAATTGTATAAAATCGTGAATTAAGTAGCGCTTCATATTTTTCCTCGTTCCCGGAAAATCTCACCAAATGAGCTTGAATAAGGAGGCCACTGCTTTACTAAAGACCCTGTTATGACTTTCTTTGACGACTAATGACCAATTTTGAATAATATAAGCTAATTTTGCTAAATCGGATAACTTGATCCAAATTTCAACATGACTAATGACAAATGCTAACGCCAATGCCAGAAACTAAAGAAAACAAGTGTTGCAGATCCGCATAGTTATTGCGACGACTGGCCCAGATTCTTCACGGCTTTTAATATTATCACTGTGATCGCCATAGCTTGTGATGCTCTTGTTTCTTTGAGGTATGGGTAACCTCTATGGTTAACCTTTGCCGAAAAGGTTTTATATTTCCTCAGCCGCGACTGGAGAAATAATACATGACGGTACAAAGTTCACCGAGTCAGCTAGTTTATTTTCCACGAAATGTAATCATATTCGACTTTCCTTTAAACCAAGTTTAAAATAAGCTCAGTTACAGCAGCCAGCGCCTTTACGGTCTAACATAAAAGATAATGAATAACTAACCGCTCCAAATGCTCAGTTTAAATTGTGAAGTGTACTCAGCCGCTCACTGACTGAAGCATCATTCAACAGCTGTTCATTCGTTCATAAATTGTTCATTATTGTCACTCCTGACGATTGTTCTACAAACATACCGCTGAAATGATGTCACATAATGACAGTGGATGCAGTAATGAGTCAAACGAGCTTGTCAATTATGCTCTAACAACTTCAAAGTGATTTCAACAGTTCGGAAGCTTCTGGAATATTAAATGACCGGACAGTGTGTTTAGCTGATATGTACTAGCTTTGCTTCTTATATTATACTAGCGGCCCTTGCTTCGTACGGTTATTAAATATACATATAAACCTTCTCCTATATACAATGTAAAAGGCGAAAATGTATCCCTGCGCCTGCTGTTTCGTTTAGACGGCGCAGGGCGCTTGCGCGAATGTTCGTATTGTCATGTTTGTGTACGATAGTGCAATAAATGAATATTGTATTCTACCACATAAATTATATTACTTTCATACTGATAATTAAAGAAATCGTGCAAAATTATTCCCTAACAATTCCAAAATATAAAAAATGCACAACGTTAATATTCAAGTTTTCTTTCTGCCGGCACTCCCGGAGTGCAACCTAATATCTATTGATCTATCTAATAGCACACTAAACTAATTTCACAATAAGTAACTCAATCAAGTAAATCCATCTAACACATTGAAAGGTTTGATGTAACTAGATGTTCTCATGCGAAAACTTGTTTAGAAATCGAAATAAAAATAGATTTTGTCTCTATCTAACTTTTTCCAACATAATCATACTAGCAGGAATGGAGCTACGTTACAACGTAAAAGAAGAACAAACAAATACACTTATGCATTTATAATATTATATATGAATAAAGCATGTTTACGAGTACAAACTAATGCGGCTTGCAAACAAATAAGGCAAATAACTAACAAATTAAAATAGGTAAACTATTTCTTTTTTTCTATCTTAAATGAGGAGAATAACAATGATGAAATATATCTTGTATTAATTGACCCGCGATTACTAAAAGAAGAATGCACTTTGTTGAAGCTGATTTGAACTGATACATAATTTATATATTCTGATGTCGGCAAGCAGGCTCCAAGTGATTTAAATTTAAAATGACGAACCAAAGAACAAGGTTTAATTATTTTTGTTTGAATTTGACATCACTATGCCTAACCAACTTCATAAAAAATAACATTTTCCTTGATTGTGGTATCTGACTGTGATAACTTTAAATGGACTACCGAATTTCTTTCCACTTTTTTTATTCTTTACATTTTTTAGGATACAATATACTTTTTGTCAAACATAGACATGCCAATCCCGCAATTTGATATTTGAAAATGCATTCTAAAGATATTGACCACGTATTTGTATGTTTTGAGTGGTCAGATTTTAAAGGTACTTTAAGTGGCCAAGTATGAGCTGCATAATATTAATCTACATATATAAAACAAAGTCGGGTTTGTTACAACTCTTATAATTCGAGATCTGCTGGACCAATTTTCATGGTTTTTGATTCGTTGTATTTGTCTCCGCCCCGAATAGCAGAATACGCGTTAAAACAAAAAAAAATGATGAAAGATGAATCGTCTATAAAAGAAAGTCGTGATAGTTAAACTGATTGGGCTGAATATTGATGGAGAGGTAGCTCGAAACCGGTAGAAGAACATGGGGTACATTTTATCCCTTACAATATCGAGGAAACTAGGCCATACGACATTTTAATTTTACTGAACCATACAAACTGAACCATACAAACTGAAGAATAACTAAAGTTACTTTTCATGATGATAGCTGTTTTGTGTTTTGTGGAGATTTTGAAGAAAATGTTTAATTCCTCTGTTACCCGTCGATAGAGCATTCGTTGGTTTGAGACGACAAGGTTACAGGTTCAAAACCTGTCTAAATTTGTTTTACTTTCTTTAAAATTTATAGAAATTTAACCCAAACACAGATTTACAAACACGGAGATTCCTTTAAGTATTTATGTATTAATATATTTCAGTGAAAAAAAAGTTACTTCACGCCCAAATCCCCGAAGAGGAAAGCAGAGGCACAACCAGGGCACCCACGACTAGCCGAGGAAACAAAGTCTCATAATGTGATAGGTGGCAAGATTATCGCCAACCGGGCACATATCCAATTCCGGGCACCATTTTTTTTATTTGAAAATTGGAAAAATCAATTTGTTGCACGACCCGGGATTCGAACCCGGGACCTGCAGTCAAGTCCAACACCAGAACTGCCAGACCACAGAGGCGACATAAATAAAAATATTTAAAAAAATGTGCCAAATGTGGAACTGCAGACAGCAGCTAGTTTAAGAATTAATTCCGTACAACAGAATGTGGGTCTGAATCAGCATTCCTAGAAGAATCAACGAGGAATGCGGCATTGGTGTGTAGTCAGGTGTTTGCCGGCAGAAAAATTAAATTCCTTTCCTATCCCAAAAGGCTAAAGTTCGCGCACTCACGAACTGCTCCATGATTAAATAAAACCGCAGAGGCGATATTAACTTATACGGTCTACAAAAAAATAATAGATCTAAAGATTGTTAAATTTGTTAAGTTTTTACTTACCTTCTTTAAAATGAAATCGATCAAAACTGTGGTATTGTTTTTGTCTCGACAACGTCTTATAAAGAGGCGCCTGCCTGCACGCACCAAAAAACATGACTCATGCGACGTTACCTCGCTCTGAGGCGTGCCAATTAAGGCTTGAAGTGCAAGCGAGAGCGCAGAACGAGCGACAAAGAAGCACAATCAGCCTCCGTTCTTATGACGTTGTCACGTTCAACTGTCGTCAGTAAACAAACTTTACAGACAACCGCTTTTTCTAAGATTATCTAAACCGAGCACTCGTATCTCTTGATTGTAAAAGAAAACCGTGATCTATAGATAACATAAATGCGATTGGTGCGTCGATTTCTTGTGGCCAGTACGTTACGCGTTTTGTTCACCCTTTCCGACCGAAATATAGCGACAGGAATAGGCAAGGTAGCAGATCCTTAAATTGTTCTACCTAAGAACTCTACCACCTGTTTTAAACTTATTTTCGCCTCTTTCTTGCTTAGGAGAGAGTCAGGTGGTCTATTCGATACATTAGTCATGTCGATTGTCAGTGGATACGGTTTCGCTTGTGGTAAGAGATAACCGGCGCATTTAGGCACAATTGTAGTTATTCGTATCAGGGCATCGCTGTTCTAAAGCTTTTCTTAAGTGTGGAATATCCCGCAGGCGAAGGCGAAGGACCTCTGTCCTGAGGCTGTGTTAAGCATATACATTAGGTCTAACCAAACATAATACCAGACAATGCGGAAAACAATCAGACACTTACCTACAATAATTATAATCATATCATATTATAATTTTACCCCGTGTTGATCCGGGCTCCTTTGCAGAATAGAACAAATGCCTTCCTGCCAGGCAGTTCGTAAAAGAACAGCATATGCTTACCGTCACTAGCACCGTGAGATCTGACTAGGTGGTAGAGTTTCACAGTGACTCGCCTGGATTTGTACCACCGCCTTATCTATTCATGCCGCCAGAACGTCAGTGCTTGCTGTTGACGTGTTCCGGCTTGGAGGATAAGGTGGCTGGCAAACTTAGTTTTGCTTAAGGTCTGACATCCCGGCTTCAGGTTGGCAACGCATCATTATCACCTTAGGTGTCTCTAGGCAGCGTAAATTTCTTACCATCAGGAAATCAGTCTGCTTGTTTGCCTTCAAATATTATAAAACTGGAAAATTACATTTATCTATGTTTTCTAATGAATGTATGACAAAATAAGACCTTACAAAATAGGACATTAATTTGACAAGAATAAAAAATGTTTTTTTTAATATGACTAAAGATTTTCTGATTTTGGTCTTGCATTTTATTTCGAACGCCAACTTTAATAAAAAAAATCCATACACACTTTTTCGTAGGAAAACGTTTGTACTCATCCACTATACACTTTATTCAACACTTTACTTTACAGTTACACATCCAACCAAATAAGTACTGAACGTTAAATTAACAAAAATTAAATTAACAGTCTTTTCATCTTTAGTTTCAAAGCCCTGATTATCCTGTAAAAGGTGAAACCGATTGGCTGAAAATTAGCGTAAAGTGCTGAACAAAGTGTATAGTGAATGAGTACAAATGTTTTACTACGAAAAAGTGTGTACACAATGGAATTCCACCAAGTGCCGACGATAGCAAGTATAGATTCTAAAAAAATCCATCATTTAACTCTTATTGCAAATTCAAAGATCTTACGATATCTTAACAAAAATTACAAAAGGCAGTTTTTCTCGAAAGCTATAACCACAATTTTGTGCTTTAACTAAAAAAAATAATATTTATTACTAACATTTAATGCAAATTAATATTCTTACTATATTATTTATATCCAGTTAATACACTGTGTATATAAACTTTTTATTCCCCATACCGGACAACAAAAAGAAAGTTTGTGGTTTTTTTTAATAATAATAATCCCTGGACGTGTTACACAAATAAAAAAGGGAAAAAAGTATCTTCACGCCCATACCCCCTAAGAAATTGGCAGAGGCACAACCAGGGCACCCACGACTAGCCAAAGACACTAAGTCCCTCAATGTGATAGATAGCAAGCCTATCGCCAACCGGGCACATTTCCAATCCCGAACAACTTTTTTTTGTTAGAAAATTGGAAAAATCCAATCTTCTTTTTGTTGCCCGACCCGGTACTCGAACCCGGGACCTCATGCAGTGAAGTCCAACAACTGAACCGCTAGACCACAGAGGCGATTACACAAATAAATCTAACCCCAAAATTAAGCAAATTATATGCTTGTGTTATGGATATTAGTCAACAATACTAATACTAAAAAATACTTAAATAGATACCAGAATAAATTGAATGAACACCCCGACACGGAAATGCAATCTAAATGTTTATCACACAAGTGCCTGCCCCTGCCGGAAATCGAACCCGAGCCTCGCGGTTGATCGGTGTAGTTACGCAGGTACGCTAGGCACTCGACCAACGAGGTGGTCAAAAAACCGGGCAACGTTGCCTGGGATTGGATTTTGTGCCTCGTTGGCGATAGCCTTGCAGGTGGCAAGGCTATCGCCACACATTTTAGGACTTACTGTCTTTGGATAGTCGTATAGGCGTGGGGGTTGTGTCTCTACCTACCTCTTCGGGGTATGGGCATGAAGATACTTATACTCAAGCTAGCGTCTCTCTTGATAGTAAAAGATAAACATTATCTCCATAAATATATACAATAGATAGTTTGCCTCCTCTTCTAATAAATTAACCGAAAGTCAAACTTATAACCTTTGCTGAAATGAGACCTTATATGAAAACGTAATTAATAAGGACCAATTATTAATCCCGAAAAGCGATAAAAGGGCCAATTGAAAGGTGAAAAGAAAAGGGTGCGATAATTATCCCAGTTTACCGTTAGTATATACCTATATACGAGTATACAATATGTTAACAGCTATTGTTTAAAAGTTATTTAGTTCTTCGAAAGGGTTCTCCCTTTCGAATGTCATGATAAAATCTGACATATCTTTTACTAGGACCAAATTATGGATATTAGATTCGGATCAACTTGGACTAACTTTACAAAATTGGGTGTAGTAATTTAGAGTTGATCCCAGACATATTCAATGACAAGATATATTTTTCTATGTTTGTCATTGTGAAAACGAAAGAGAAGTTTTGGCAAAAATTAACAATTTGCAGCTTACGAATCTCGATTTCGAATAAATAATAACCCTCTCTATTTTGAAGCATTGTCCCGTTCCGTTGAAATTCGAGGGTGTTACAACAACTCGACAAAAGAGACTGGACACACATGTGTCCAGTTGAAAATAATTATTACTTGTTATGTCGTCATCTGGACATGCCAACACGTTTACAAGTGTTTACTTGGTTAAATTTAAATATAATCACTAACTGGTGCTTAATCTCAACAGAAACGAACGGAATTGATGACAAATACAGTCTAGCTCACTAAGGTTTTGAGTCGTAACTCACAAAATAGTATTAGACTGATGTATTATTTATTAAAACTTAGCAAGTAGCACAAAATTGCATTTCAGTTCATATAGAAAGATGTGCGAACTGATTTTAAAATAAATCAGGTTTCACCTGTTTTACTTTCATTCGAATTTGGGTGGATTTCATCATAATTAAATATTCCAATTTTTATGTCACAACCTGCAAATTTTACAAATGTTTTCTACTTGAAGTCAAACAATTCGACTCCATGTAGACACTTTATTTCAACTACATTTCGTAATCAAGCAGTATTTCCCATTTTGTATTGAAACGGACTGTATATTTCAAAGTTAAAATTTATTTGCCTTAGCCTTGAAAAATACAAAAATAATATGATTTACTATGATAAATTAAAGATTTGCTCAACATTTTTTTTTGTGATGTTGGAAAAGATTATTTTATTTTTTTGGTTCATTTAGATTATTTTGCATATTTTCACTTTATTCTTACGTCAATACTCGTATTTATATACTACTATATATTAATAAATCATACCATTATTCGATTGTTTCTAATTGTTTTAATATGAAATTTAAGGAGCATAATTTTTTTCAGCTATTAAATGAAACAGATTATCTATGAAATCGTGTAGTTCATCAGCAAAGGAAATAGATGACTCTTAACCTGTTCATACTGTTTTTTTTGCAAAAAAACTGAGCATGTCCAGTTAGTAAATAAAAAAAACTAACTATATTTAAATTTAACCATGTGGAAATGCGTTAAATTTTTGACCAGATACCGACATGATAAGTGACAGTAACTTTAAGTTTTACCAACTGGACACATATATGTCCACTCGCTTGTGTCGAGTTAGTGAATCACCCAAATTATAAATACAAAACTTTAGAAAAAAGTTTAAATGTGTGTATTGGATATTTAGTTAGGCAATTGCTTAGTTAGTGACCTGATGCCCTGGACACATTTTACCAATTTTCCTACATCGTAGATTAACGATCAAGAAAACAATACTTACTAACCGTTATCCTAAGACTTGGTTAAAGCCGTGGGTAAAGATATTTTTTATAAAATCACAAATATCACAATAATACTTGTTCGGTTCTTTTCGAAATTGGTAGGTAGAAGTGATCTGCCAAACTTTACTCCGTGTACCGTCCATATGTCGACGGCGATGTCACCGCCGTGACATTCCATCTTCCGCCGCGAACCATCAACGTAGATATACGTTGCTTGGATCCATTTTGTGAACATTTCACATTAACATTTTGTGCCTCAATATTAGCCGTGCTAATTTGTGAACGAAACCAATCAACAAGAAATTATGTACTAGAACGACTTTGTGGAAGCAGAAGATCGTGGTCTTAGGCAGAAGGCGGTCCAGATAAGGTTAGTGGATCTTTCTTATTCTGCCATTTTTCTAAGAACTAGTAGCCCTCCATATTTAATTAATTAATTATACAGTCCATTCATCGAAGATACCAGAGACCTTTAAATATACACTCAAAAAACCCTACAATACTACCGAACCAGAAAACATTCTGTTTTACTTTTTACATTTTACTGGTTTAACTGTTTTGGTTCTGACAGACGTCATAGACTGCCGAAGCAATTTAATTGTTTTGAGGCAGCTTGTAAGTAGCTGGGTTAAATTGAATAGTGGGATAAACTGTCAAATATTAGCGTACTCAGCGAAGAATGAAAGTGAAAATGATTAAAAATTATTTTCATTTTCAACATTTAATCTTTCATTATCTCACAATTTTGTAGTGAAAATAAAAAAACAACAAAAACAAAAATATTTTTTAAAAAGATGAATAGCCTTTTATCAAGTCGTGATAGTTAAACCGATTAGGTTGAAAATTGATGAAAAAGTAGCTTAGAACCGGGAGAAGGACATGGGGTACATTTTATCCCTTGCAACAGCGGGGAAACTAGGAAAAACGACATTTTAAATTTTCCCGTACAAACTGAACGGGCGGAACGAAGTTCACCGGAACAGCTAGTACTTAATAAAAACATTAACGTCTCTGAGAACGGCCGATGATCATTTAATGCTACATTACAAGCTAACTCGGATTTTAATAGTTAACCCAGAAATGTGCAAGCGGCCTGAATGTGTTAATGATAAATAAATACTCGTATACCTAGAAAAAATACACAAAATTATCTATCCTTAAAGTAAGCAAATTATATTCTTGTATCACGAGTGTTAGTCAACGATAGAAATTTAGTTGTTCATCACATAAAATTATGTCTCCTTCGGGAATCAAACCAGAACCTCGCGGTCGTTCGGTGGAGTTCGGCGTATACGCTAGCCCCTCGACCAACGAGGTAAAAAAAGTAGTATATCCGGGCACATATGCGATCCCGGGCAACGTTATATTTATTAGGAAATTGAAGATACAAATTTTCTAGTTTTTTAGTTGATCGGCCCGGGGATCGACACGGGGACCTCAATAGGTCAAGTCCGACGCCGGACCGTTCGACCAAAGAGCCAATGAGGTAGGTTTGTTAATTATACAGAGAATAAATATATTATTTGTCGCCTCTGTGGTCTAGCGCTTTCAGTTGTTGGACTTGACTGCATGAGGTCCCGGGTTCGAATCCCGGGTTGGGCAACAAAAACGAAAATTGGGTTTTTCCAATTTTCTAATAAAAAAAAACTTTGCCGGGGATTGGATAGGTGCCTGGTTGGCGATAGGCTAGCCTAGCTTTCACATTGTGGGACTTAGTGTCTTCGGCTAGTCGTGGGTGCTCTGGTTCTGCCTCTGCCTACCCCTTCGGGGATATGGGCGTGAAGATGCTTTTTTTATTTAGTGATAAATTCTCTTGCTATATTTTTGCATCACATTAGTGGCTACTAATCCTTCTAAACGGTATATTAATATTGATAAAATCGTCATCTCGGATATCTGTTATTTGACACCACTTTAGCTTTTTATGTTTTGGCGTTTGGCCAGAACTATGTCTGCTCCGTATCATATATATAATCATAATCTGTTTCATTTTTTTAGGCTTGAAGCTGATTCTATATAAATCTAAAATCTATACTTATTATTGTCGGCACTTGGTGGAATTCCATTGTATATTTTTTTTATAAGAAAACACTTGTGCTTATCCACTATACACTTTATTTAAAACTTTTCGTTACTCTATAGCCAACCGGTTTCACTTTTTACAGCATCATCAGGCCCTTAAAACTAAAGACAAAAAGACTGTTTTAATCTAAAGTTAAGTACTTAATTGAGTTCAGTAGTGGCTTCCCACCAAATAAGTACTGAATGTTCAATTAAAGGAGTCTTTTTATCTTTAGTTTTAAAGCCCTGATGATGCTCAAAAAAGTGAAACCATTTGGCTGTAGAGTAACAAAAAATTATTAAATAAAGTGTGTAGTGGATAAGAACCAGTGTTTACTTCACACAAGTGTCTAGATAAATCTGTTTAAATGGTAAACCTTTCCCCGTGTTGGTCCGGGCACTTTTAAAAAAAGACCATCTGCCTTCCTGCCAGGTAGCTCGTTAAAGGCTAGCATAGTTTTAACGTCACGAACAACCGTGACATTCTACATTGTGGTAGAGTTTTGTAGCGGCTTGTCCAGATTGGACAACAGCCTTACCTAGTCCTGCCGCCATAACGTTAGTGCTCACCATTGACGTGGTTGGCTTGAAGCCTAATATCCCGGCCTCAGGTTGACAACGCAACGCACAACAACAACCAACGTTGGTGTGTCTAGGCGACATGAATTTCTTACTATCAGTTCACTTATTAATACTTACTATACAGGCTTATTGGAAATGTGTCCCGATCCCGTTAAGGGGGTGTAGATGAGGTCACTAGCTGACTAATTACCCACGAGTATGCGCGGTAAAAGTGAACCAATCACGAGTTATATATTTTTTTCCTTTTTAAAAAAAAAAATAGGGTAATACAACTTTCAAAACAAGATTTAAAAAAAACTACGGCGCATTTCAGTATAATTAGTTATTATCCAGTTACACCCCCTTAACGTGATCGGGACACATTTCCAATAAGCCTGTATATAAATCCGCCTGCTTGTTTGCCTTCCAAAATCATAAAAAAAGATTAAAAAACTTATACACCTAAAACAATATTGACGATCTCTTTGTTCGTTTGTTTTTTTTTTATTAGCGAACAATTATATGGCTCTCCTAATGGTAAGAGATAACGGTGGCCTAAAGAGAGTTAGAGATGCGTTGATGTCCTTTGGCTGGGGTGTTAGGTCTCTTGTTTAAGTCTATCCGCTATCCTACCTCCGGACCGGAACATGACAGTTATTACGGCAGCAGGAGTAAATAAGGCGCTGCATTTCGACCTTGGAAAGTTCCTGCACAGCACTCTAACACCAGTCGCTTGGTTGGCAATGACCTAAAATGGGGCTTGTATCTTACAAGCTGCCTGGCAGACAGTCTATTTAACTCAGCAGACTTGGATTGATCCGCAGTCAATGTTCGCTGAAATAGATAGAATGGTACCAAAAAGGCTAGTTGTTTTTAGTTGTTTTATCATGGTCGCGGTGCCAGTGGCAAAAATACACACTTGACTTTTACGAGTTGTTTAGTAGAAAGGAGGCTGGGACCAATGTTACAAAAAATTAAGATCCTTATATTCTATTAAAACAGTAATATGTAACTATTGTAAAAAAAAGGTTGAAACTTTTGAAAATATTAGCCGACTTTAAAAGGGAGAAAGTTCTCTACATAGTTATTGTTATACGATTGCTTAGCCACTGATGGTTTTACTTGGGATGATAAATTATTATTCCGAAGTTGTGAAAATGGAAAAAAAGTTAGGAAACTTTGTGTTCATCTGGTTATAAGGCGGTTATAGGTCGCAAGTGAAAAGCTGCCTGTTTTAAGTAGATAATGCTGCGCTGCACTATTGAGCTCCATAACATTTGACCTCCACACACACGTGAAAGTTGTGAAAGGCGATAGTAAATAAAGAGGCAAATATTG
Organism: Calephelis virginiensis; assembly: GCA_002245475.1. NCBI lineage: Eukaryota > Metazoa > Arthropoda > Insecta > Lepidoptera > Riodinidae > Calephelis > Calephelis virginiensis. The sequence goes on from NJDC01003479.1 coordinate 35,531, forward strand.
AATGTGGAAAAAAAGAGAGTCAGAACGGGTGCAAGAGTTTTAGAAGGCTAAATACAACTAGAAATAAAAAAATCGGTCAAACGTGAGTAAGCGGTCAGACTCGCCCATGAAGGATTCCGAAGCAGCAAATAACAATCATAACATTAATTTTATGCACTTCATATTAACACGATTTTAAAATTCAAACTACACAACGCCATCTCTTAACAGTTATATAAAACTATCTTAAATGTTGTTGTTACAAAACCTATTAAAAAACTGCTAACTTGATTTCGTTCAAACCAATTTGCGTTAAAAGTTAATGTTGGCGATCGGAAAACGATATTGATGACGGACCTTGTTCTAAGGACCAAAGATGTTACTGATCCCCGGTTCGAGGGAGCAGCATCCTATGGATAGGTCGTTAGATAGACTTGCTTCGCTGGTGATGAACCAACGGAGCTGTGACAAACAGGCAGTTGGTCACAGCCACGTTGGTTCATCACCAGCGATATGTGTTCCTTGTAACGAGACTCAATGTAACATAATATAACATATCGGCTGTCAAAAACATTCGTCTGGATAAATCGCATTTTGCAAAACATCTTATAGACACTGGGCATACGCTGGCAGCAGATCATACTTTTGAATTACTCCATACTTGTAATAAAGGATTAAAATTAAATATACTAGAACAACTAGAAATTATTAAATATAATAACAAAGACTCAATTACACTTTTAAACGAACAAACAAATTTGACTAATTCACCCCTGCTACACATATTTAACAACAACGGCGCTACCTCCACCACGCGTACTCACTAAAGCACACCCGCACGCGAACTCGCGAAACCTTATAAATTGAGCGAGTCGCATGCGCGTGCGCCAGTATCTGCTCGACCTTTGTGGAGTGCAGTCGAATTCTCCTGATGATGCTTCAGTTACGAAGCGAAACGTACGTTGAGTTTTTAGTAGTATGTGTATTCTAATTACGTTACATGTTCTATGTTTTCTTATTTATTGTCTGTTCATAGGTCGTTGTATTTCTTTCTATTGTATTTCTGTTAGTCACAGGAGAAAGCAAATATGAAACATGTCATTTGACAGCTATTTGGTGTACACTTTACCAAGTGATAGTCACTAAAAAGATGTGGAATCAGCCCCCAGAAAGGGAAACAACATTTAAAATATTAAGTAGATTTTTCGAGTTATGCCAAAGAAAACTTATTTAAATGTATTACTATATTATGATAACGACCAGTTCAATCCTTTTAGGGTTTAAGGGATGAATTGCAAAATAGAAACACCATTTATTATTTGAATAATGTATTTCACTATTTTGTTGGAATAAAATTGCGTCAATACATTTTGTCACATTGCTTAAATGAAACATGGTAATTTCGATTAATATTTATTTTTGTAGCAAAAAAATGTGGAATCTGGCTATGTCTGTAATTTTGAGATTACTTAGCTCTCCCGATGCAACCCGTTAAGATATCGGGATAGATATTATCTATATGATAGAATTCATCAAAGTAGACTTATGGCCAATGTTAATAATGTATCTCAATCTAATGGATTTCAAGCAATCTAGATAGCTGCGTATCCGCCGGCGTATCCTATACCTCACTCCCATATTTATCCTGTCCACAGATGTTATTGGCAAGCGATAACATAAAAATGGATCAATTGATATTTGGACAGCGAGTTTTGGATTAGGATTGATTATTAATATTGGCCGTATGTCATTTCGATTTGAAATCGGATCTTACAAGCAAACATACTCGCTTTCAAATCCTACTAATATTATAAATGCTAAAGTTTGTATGTTTGTTTGTTACGTCTTCACGCAAAAACTGCTGAACCGAATTTCATCAAATTTGACATACACATAGAAGGTAAATTGAATTAACACATAGGATAGTTTTTATCCCGAAAAAATGTTCCTGTTGGACCATTAATTACGTCGGCAACGCCGCGGACATCGACTAGTCTATAATATTTACAGAAGGTATTATTTTTGACCACATCGTTGTTATAAAGTTGTGCGTGTGCGTGTGTCTCGCGTGCGTGTGAGCGTGTATGCGCGTGTGTGTGTGTGTGTATGTATGTGTGTCCGTGCATGCATGCGTGCGGGCGTGCGTATATATTTTTAACTTTTGAATACTTAAAACTCAGCGGGACTTGCAAATTGAAAGAATAGTTTTACTCGTGAAACAGATAAATTTATGCTCTGAATATCTTATCACTTACCCAGTCGGAACGTCAATAGGAACATGGAAGCCGCCAATTACACATGCATCCGCCGGCACCGGTAGTGCCTGTTTCCGTCACACCCTTCCGAAACCTGCCATCGCTTCACATTCGAGTAATATGTAGGAGTTTATACAAATATTCAACTCTACATCGACGGACGGAAGACCCACAAGTTCTAAATCACGCTAATATAAATTCTATTTTATTGGCAGTGTCAAAACTATTCATATTATTATGTCATCAATTTTCAAAAGACTAAAATATCCGATTTATTAGCATGGAATAAAACGAAATTTATTTATAAAAAGAAGTATATTCACACCCATATTCCCAAAATGGTAGACAGAGGCAAAACAAGGCACAACAACGACTAGCCGAAGACACTAAATTTATTTATATTAGTGGTCGCCCATTGGTTGAAATTCGACCATAATAAAATTTAATATCTTGTTGATAAGAACGCCATCTTCATTTCTCAAGACTTGTTGGTCTTGTTGGTTGTTGGTACTTTGTTTCTAAACTTTTTAGTGCGCCATCTGTGATCTTTTATCGTTACCATCAATTTATTTGTTTATATGTGCGAAATGTAATGTAGTGTAGGTAATGTTTTATTTATAGATTTAATGTACTTATTATAAGCATACTTACATACTTACTATAAGCATTATTATTGAAAAAAGTGTACCAGTTTCTCTACCTTCCAGACTTGTCACTATGGGCTAGAATACACGCCTAACTTCACTAACCAACCGCGAGGCTCGGGTTCGATTCCCGACGGTGGCAGGCATTTGTGTGATGAGCATTTAGATGGCTGTATATTATAATAAAATATTATAATTTGCTTACTTTAGGTTTGGATTGGGATGACCACATTCACATGCAGCGCCAGATTATCCAGAAGACCGATTAGTATAATCGGCCTTTGTGTCTAACGTTTGTGCAAGAAAGGTTCTCGAGTGGCGACCCCGCACCAGAGCACGTAGTGTTGGACGACCTCCCACCCGGTGGACTGATGATCTGGTCTAAGTCGCTGAGAGATGCTGCTGGATTCTGTGACGTGTGGGCTCTTTAGGGGAGGCCAATGTCCAGCAGTGGACGTCTCTGGCTGGTGACAATGATTACTTAGATTCAATTTGTTTATCTTGTACTGGGATATTTATTTGGTTTTTTGTTCATTTGTTATTGAGTTAAGCTTAACAAATGTAAGAAACGTACAGAAAGCAAAACGAAATATCTTACATTTTTACATTAGGTACTTCTTATCTTAAATTACTTCATATTTTTTGGAGTCAGTAAGAAATCATAGCAAAAAATACGTTACAATTTACTGTATCGTTTGTGTCCATAAAAAATGGTGATTGGTGAAATATTTAAGATCATGGTCATTCAAAGGATTAATAAAGACGAAGGTGAAACGCAAAAAATTGATTACTGGGTTTTTATAGGAAGCCATGTTAGGGAAACATTCATTAGCTTAAACCGTCTCCTTGCGGCACGTAGATGGTGTAGTCGTGATAAGAATATGAAACTAAAAAGAACAAAAACACATTATTAGTATAGTATAATATACATTATTTGAGGATCACCCATGTGGTCTAGCGGTCCGGTGCCTCACAAAACTTCTTGAGGTCCAGGGTTCGATCCCCGGGTCGGGCAACTAAATACTAGAAAATGTGTATTCAGTTTTTCTAATAAAAGTAACGTTGCCCGAGTTCTAATAAAAAAATGTTGCTCGGGATTGGATATGTGCCCGGTTGGCGATAGTCTTGCCACTTTGTGGTGTGGGATTTTGTGTCTTGTGCTAGTCGTGGGTGCCCCGGTTGTGCCTCTGACTCCCTTTTCTGTGAAATGGGCAAGAAGATACTTTATTTTACTTCACTTTTTGTCCATGCAATTAAAGGCCACTTATAAAATGAAATCACTCCCGTTAATGTTAGTTTTGATATAGTTAACTGTAAACAAAATTCCTGCTTGATAGTTACAACGTCCAGGCATGTGACGTCACACTTGTATGCTAGTATGGAGCACTTTTTGAAGTTGAGTTATCTCGAGGAATGATTCTTTAACCAATGTTTTTGTTTTTAAGAGGTTATGTGATTGCAAACAAAAAAAAACGGGTTGCACTCCGGCAGAAGTAAAAACTTTAATATTAACGTTGTGCATTTTTGATATTTTGGGAAGGTTAGGGAATAATTTTGCACGATTTTACTTTAATTATCAGTATGAAAGTACTATCATTTTAATAATAAATTTTGGTAGAATACAAAATTTATTTTTGCGTTATCGTGTACAAACAAACGTATCGTATCGTATACCAAAAAAAATGATAACACTAACATTTGCGCAAGCACCCTGCGCCGTCTTACGAATTTCCAATCAGGTCACGTGTCCTGATGCGAGTTCAGAGGTTTTTACCCATTCCAAAAAAGGACACAACGCCGCAAACGAAGTTTTCCCTTCAAAAAACACCGCATTCTTTGTGCGAAGCCGCTGACATAGGTTAGTAGCCAATCAAATACAATTTTCTTTTTACAAAAGAGTATTAAGAAAAAAAAAATAAAGCACGAAGACTGAACAAAGAATATTTACAGTACACAGCGGATACTCCGGAAAAAATTCCTTACTTTGTAAGATATTTTTCGTATCACAGACATTCTAATTAATTATCCAGAACTTTCAAAGTAAGTTCTTTTGCGAGTTTAGATTTAATTTTGTATAACGTGGATGGTATGAGAACTATAATTTTAAGTTTTTTTTTATACTTACACTGGTAACAATTATTTTAATTATTAATGATTAGCTCGTAAAATACGAGCACAAGCGTACCGTGACATCTGAGGTTTCGAGAAAGTGGGGAATTGAAGGAAAGTGTTGATATTAAAATGAGAAAGGGCATGCTCCGCTGGTTCGGACATGTAGAAATAATTACAAATGACAGAGTGCCAAAAAGCAGATATACAATTCGAATATGGATGGACGTACCCGGAGAGACCTAAGTTAAGACCTTTATTATTATTATTAAGACCTAAGACCTAAGTCCACGATCAAATCGCTCGGGTGTTATCCGAAGGTGGTGTTTGTATGACAAGGGTAGTTAATGTGTAGGAAGCCATGCAAGTCTGTCAGGATCACGAGGTTTAGCACTCGATACTCTCTGCCTACCCCGTAAGGGATTTTGCGAAAAGATATGTGTCTATGTATGTATTGAACGTCTGAATAAGTGATAGAGTTTCTACCACCTATTCCTGCGTATGACGTCAAGGTCATAACGTCAGCGCTTGCTGTTGATGTATTTCAATTCGGAGGATAAGGTAGCCGGTAAACATACTTTTGTTCGGGGCCTAACGTCCCGGCTTCAGGTTGACAACGCACCAGTACCAACTTCGGTCTCCCCAGGTGGCGTGAATTCCTTACTATCAAAAAATCCGGCTACTTGCTTGCCTTCCTATATCATTAAAAATACCTCTAGCTAAAGATATAGACTTTAAGCTACTGAGTCATCTAGGTGTTGAACGGTTTATTTAAATATACGTCTTATACATTGATCAGTATCAGTATAGAAAAATATTTATTCATTTTACTACTGAAGTAATTTAATCTAATTGTGGGTGCCCTGGTTACACCTATCTATACCCCCTCGTACGGGATACTGTCATGAACACATTTTTCGGAATGAACGCCTTTTTCATATTTAAGCTGCTTTTACGCAATTTGCACTGCAATTTTTATGTTTTACTCTTCTAATTAGTAATATTGGTAATATTAAACTACGAAAGCTTGGATTAAGTCAACGTTTGTGTATTTCTTAAGCACATAAAACGAAATGTATATTATATTACACGAATATTATAGTTCGAGGACCACATGTGTAAATAATATCACATGTGAAAAGTATCCAGTCACAAAAGTTTTATAAGAAACAAGAGACCGTAACTTTAAAGCGTAAACAGTGTTACCAGTGATAACGCCGGTGTTGAGAACTGCTCCCGGGGAGAACAATAAATTGCAAATGTAAACGTTTCACATTGACTTACAACATATTTATTGCGAGAACTTGGAAAAATTTACGTACTTGATACAGTAAACTGTATTACTATCTGTATCTAAGGCTGTGATATTTTATCTATCCGTTCAGACCGCCATCTTGGCGTAAAAACGCACCGACCAATCGCGAGGCTCAAATTCAAATTTGATTCCTAAAGAATTTTTATTCTAAGAACATTGATGTTTATAATTCGAGGACTGGATATTTATTGCACTTTTTTCGGGATCTATGTAAATATTTCTTTGCATTATCATTGAATAACATGCATAATAAAATCACAGTTTTGTCGTAAAAATATTGATGCTTATTTGGAATCGCCATGTGTAAGAGAATTAAATAAAATGTTGAATATTTGTATGATAATAAGAAGACTGAGGTTTCTGTTTCGACTAATCTAGTGATAATAATATAGTGGTAGTAAAATATATCTGGATAAATTTCAAAAACTGATCTAATTCCCAAGCAAGCAATTTATTTGCTTGTGTTTTATTAGTAAGATGCTATTTATTTAAAGATAAACCAAGTTTAAATAATAATAATAAATAATAAATATCCCTGGACAAGTTACAGAAATTGAATCTAACCCCAAAGTAAGCAAATTATATGCTTGTGTTATGGGTGTTAGTCAACGATTCTAATACATAGAAATACTTAAATAGATACCAGAATAGATTTAATAAACACCCAGACCCGGAAATGCAGACATCTAAATGTTCATCACACAAATGCCTGCCCCCGTCGGGAATCGAACCCGAGCCACGCGGTTGATCGGTGTAGTTAGTCGTGTACGCTAGCCACTAGACCAACGAGGCGGTAAATATAACTTCCATTAATGTTATTAATAACCCGGCTATTAAAAGGATTTTCAGTTTCATATCCTCATATTAATTAATAGACACCGCATTCAATAGACGTCGACATGGTGGATTAATATTCCAAGCTGAAACCATACTCAGAACTTATTAGTGAGAAGATTAAGGGATATGCATTTCATGTTAAGTAATTATCATCGTCGCTTCTTTGGTATAGCGGTTCGGTGTTGAATTTTACTTCATGAGGTCCCCGGTTTGATCCCCGAGTAGGGCAAAAAATGCACTTTCATTTTTCTAATAGAAACAGCATTTCCAGGGGCTAGCGATAGGTTTGCTATCTATGACAGTGTGAGACTTAGTGTCTCCAGCTAGTCGAACTACTTCTATGATCACGTAAATTCCACGTTAATTAAAGTAAAAAAGGGCGTATGTATAATAGTGTACCCACGTCAGAATGATATTTTTTCTGGCGTCATTTGTTCGTGAAGCATAACAGAAAAGAAGGTTCAGTTTAAAAAAATATGTACAGGTATCAATGATGAGATCATCTACATAAACAATAGAAATAACTACGTTAGTAAAAACAGACTTCAAAACTAAAAAATAGTAAAGATTTAATGGTAATTACATACGACCTATTATTAATATGTGCTATTGACTAATAAGTTTGAAGTCGGTACCAAGCCTTTAACTAATGATTATACCATAAGTGAGTATTTAATTAGCTTGGCACCGACTTCAAACCTAGTAGTATGATAGTACTATCTAAATTATGCGCTTCGGCCATATTCGTTAAGAGCTTCGGAAATCTGAATGCATTTTAAACATATCTAGTCTAGTTGATATTACTCATAATTAATCATTTCGCTTAAATTTAGATTAGATCAGCCAATTTAAAAATAAAATTATAAAGTGTAAAAAGAGTAAAAAGTGTAGAGGCAAAGCGCATAATACAAGTAGTAGTACTGTAATTGAGACATATAAATAATAGGTAGTATATCATTAATATTAAATCTTTATTATTTTTTACTTTGATTACATTTTTTTATTATTATATATATTAAAATTTTGTTATTATATACTAATATGATTGAATTTAATGAAAAATAACATCAGGATAGGTGAAAGTATATAAAAAAGCTCATAAAATAAAAACTAATGGGCCTACCTCAATCAATTTTTTATGCGAACAATTCGAAACTATTTCGTATCAAACAAAAAAAGGATCACGTAAATCAGTACAGAAACCTCGGAGGAATCAGTGTACAAATTTAAAAAAAAATATAGGTACCGAATTGAAAACCTGTTTGTTTTTTTAACTCGGTTAAAAAATTATACTTTATTAACTTGAACTCAAAACCGCTGGTCGGATCTTGATCAAATTTATAGGGGATCTCTTCGGAACTATGGTCTACCTGTTCCAAAAATAATTATCAAATCGGTTCATAATTGGTCGATTAATCGAGTAACATAGGTACATACAATAAAAAATGGTTGCACTCCAGGAATGCCAGCAGAAATGAAAACTTGAATATTAACGTTGTGCATTTTTGATATTTTGGAATGGTTAGGGAATAATTTTGCACGAATTGCTTTAATTATTAGTATGAAAGTACCATCATTTATGTGGTAGAATACAATATTCATATATTGCGCTATCGTACACAAATATGACAACACGAACATTTTCGATAAGGTCACATGTCCTGACACGAGTTTATAAGTTTTTACCCATTCCAAAACCTGTGTGCAACGCCGCTAAAGAAGTTCTCATTTCAAAAACATAGAATCGTATTGTTAACCTCGTCTGTTTAAGAGTCGGTTAACAAATCGCAATTATAATTGCGACAGTTTAAGTGTAATAAAACTGCCAAAAATCGACTTGAGTTTTATGTTAGGTATGTCATTTAAGTACACAAAATTTACTTTCTTCCTTGGTTTTCCTGAGTTTCCATGTCCATGAGTATAGTGTCCATGAGTCCATGTAGCAATGTGACTACCTCGGAAGCACACTGTGTTAAATGACAAAATGTTTTTAGGCTATTACATAGCTTCTATCGCGGGCCTTTAGCGAGGAGACCGAATGAAAATATTTCGTAACGAAAATAACCTAACATATGACAATAATCGTTGCCATCTATCGATTAATAGCAAAACGCTTCACGCTTCACGCTTGTCTCTTTAGTTCAGCAACTCGCCTATAGGTGACGTTGGTTGTTTCGGCGTTACTGAGTATACATAATCCCCCTCTTCACCCCGCAAGCTGGTGACTCATGCCTGCTTATGCAATAGCTTTACCGCGGCAGACTCCGAGTGCCACACGTCTTTTTCTTAAACTGGTTAATGAAAACATATTTTTTTATTTGACACACAAAATTGATTTACAAATGACATGGAAATCTATTTGATAAAAATTGAATACATAACCCCTTTTTTAAAGTCGGTTAAACATATTCAAAGAGTGTACCACTATTACCATACATATTTTTCAAGAGTCAGGATCATTCAACTTTCAAGTAGTCGATAGATGCTAATATCAAAGTGTACTTTGACAAACTAAACACTGCCGTAGAATGTATTTATAAAAAAACGGAATAATACTCTCCGTCATATAAGTGCACGTTTTCTATGCTCTTTTATAACCTGCAGATTTTGAAGTGGCCTATCCTAAGCTTGTCATTCAAAGGCTTACCTTTATCCATTTGAATTTCACTGCTATTTAAATGCACTTTGTCGCTGAAAAGGGACATTTATGAGAGCCACTGTTAGAGTTTTTCTAGTAAAGCAACTTAATGACAGAGTTCATAGTTAATGATGTATCCAGAGGGTGTTGGTACAAATTGCCTGTTTTTGAAAGCCTTTGCTTGAAGTCATGTGTGAAAGACGCTACCGACTGCGAGATATTGTTTACCGCCGGAATGACTTCCTTTCAGATGTATTGAATATTTGAGTTCAAGCTGCGCACAGCGTTCCGTTTATTACTTCTCAGGTGAAAGGTATCCGTTGAAGCAGATCGTTTTCAGTTAATTGCATGTTTTGTCTAAAAAATAGCTTCAGCATTTTTAAGCGATAAACTTTTTGTAGAAGTGAATGTATCTTTAGTTTTCTGTTTTTAAAAAGACCTTCGACCTCAGTCTTATATATTCTATCATTTCTTGAATACTTTCATACATAATCGTCGTTTAACAGGTAACAATTCATATTTTATAGAATAATAGATATCGATAATAGAATAAATTACCTGACCACATTAATTTTGACAAAATAAATAAATCACTTAATATAACAAATACAAATTATATAATACTAGCTGTTGCCCACGGCATTGCCCGCTTAAAAACACAGGAAAATTATTTCGGGATAAAACACTATACTATGTGGTAATCTAAGTTACCCTCTATGTGTGTGCCAAATTTCATGAAAATCGGTTTAGTAGTTTTTGCAAAAAGAAGTCACAAACAAATAAACTAGCAGACAAACAGTAGTCATAATATGAATGGGATTATATTATATTTAAGTAAAAGTATCTTTACGCCCACATCCCTGAAGAGGTAGGCAGAGGCACAACTAGGGCACCCACGACTAGCCGAAGATACTAAGTCCCACAATGTGATAGGTGGCAAGCCTTTCGCCAACCGGGCACATATCCTATCCCGAGCAATATTTTTTTAATAGAAAATTGGAAAAACTCAATTTTCTTTTAGTTGCCCGACCCGGGATTCGAACCCGGGACCTCATGCAGTCAAGTCCAACAACTGAACCGCTAGACCACAGAGGCGATTATGTATATTATATTAGCCGAGTGAAAAATGTTATCTAATAATATTGTAAGTAAACCACAATATTCAAGATTATTTAAAATCATTTTTTTATATTACTTTATATTACTGGAAAATATTAATGGTGTGTTGCCAGTTTCCAGTCCGAGACTGGGATGAGGCTTCATATGCTTTGGTGTCTGTAATTGACTTGTATTTCTTACCTATGCTGTTCACTGTAATTATTGTTAGGCTTTCACGTCTGAGCCACTGGACTGATTTTGATGATATTTGATATGCATATTACACTTTAAAACTTTACTTAAAACGTTACTTGTTAAAAAATCCACCGCTATAATGGGGTGCCTCTATAATATAACCCTCAGACTATAATGGGGGTCAACGCTGACGAAGTGGCAGGTAAACAGCTATTTGGCTAGTTACAATAAAGTTTTTTTTTATACTAGCGCCTGCATTTTAGTATTTAACAATTACGAGTATCTGTAACTGAGATTGGAGTGTCATTTATGTTTTATCACAGTGTGCTTTCGTTAATAAATAATTAGCAATATGATACTTTTTTTAACTCTAATCGAAATAGAAAAAGAGAGAGCGCTTGCCAGACATAATAGTGAAATAATGTTTTTTTTTTTTATAAAATGATGTTTTTCAATAATAAAATGCTTTCCTTACGGGTGCAACCGTCCAGATCTCCCATATAGCTATGAGAGGTAACTTTAGTATTTCATTGTTCTATCGTGGGTATAGACTATTGCATTCGTATAAAATGTAGGATGTGGTAATCCCCAGCAAATCCATATCTCGTGATCATTCTAGACAAAATGTATATCATTGTAAATAAAAAAAATGTTTTATTGTGTAAAAAATATCTAAAACAATAAAACATTTCTAATATCTTTGCTTCCGTATTCACTGAAGAGATGGGTATAACTAGGGTTTACGATTAGCCAAAGCAAGTAAGTTCATCCACTGCGCACATATCCCGGGCAAAATTGTTTTATTAGAAAACTATTAGCACGGTCCCGGCTGCGCACGGGTGGACATGTTTCTATTTTTCCTTATGTAGTAGTAGTAGTAGTTTAGCCTATATACATCAATAATGTCCTGTGGGAATTGTGGAATATAGTGGAATAATTTTAGAGGCTATCAATTACGGTCCAGCTCTGTTCGTATCTGTAGTCGGTAGTATGAATTACATTGTTGCTACTTTATGTCAGCTGAAAGCTCTAGTTTACCTACGATTCTCCCCGTGTTGGTCCCGGCTTCTTTGTAGAATAGACCATTTGCCTTTCTGCTGGGCAGCTCGTAAAAGGCGATCATAGACTTTTCGTCACTAACACTGTGACTTCCTACTAGGTGGTAGAGTTTCACAGCGACTCGTCCGGATTGATACCATCGCCTAACCTATTCCTGCAGCCATAACGACAATGCTTGCCGTTGACGTGTTCCGGTTCAGAGGGTAATGTAGCCGGTAAACTTACTTTTGCTCTAGGTCTAAGAGCCTTCCATTGGCTTGTTTGCGTTCCATCATCATAAAATAAATCTCATATTACCTTTTTTCTGGTTTTGTTCCAAATCAGTCCGTATTACAATTACTTTTATGTCATCAATTGTATAAATTATCCAGGACAACCTCACTCAAGACAATTACTCAAAAATTTTTTTCCTAATATATAATTTCCAAATGAAACAATTCTTTCTCTAAAATCTTCTTTGCAATCGGATCTTTTACTATTCGTTTAGAGTAATTTGATTATGAGATACGTAATTAAGTATTAACATTTTTTGGGTTGGGTTTCGGTTTTAGCTCATTATCAACGTACTTATATATAAGAAAATTATTTATTACGTACACACTTTGGAATTATTTTTCATGATTAGTGATTAGAATGAAAGATATTCCTGCAGTAGATAGATTTCTTTTATGCCACATTATCAAAGCGGAAGCTAGTGACAGCTATGATGTAAATCCTTTCAAACACCTTTCGAAACCGAAAAGTATATATTAATGTTTTTAATGTTTATCTACAACTATGATAATAAATAAAGAGGACAAATTTCTATTTTCGTGTTTCTGGGTTTTTGTAACGAATAAATTTAAAGACTACTGAACCGGTTCCAAAAAAAATATTTCACCGTTAGAATGCTATTTGTCACTGAGTAATAAAGGTTACATTTTTTAAAAAAATAAGGATTCCTACAAAAACCTTAATAATGTAACCCGAATTGAAAAAAAGTAAGCTATAAAAATGTCTCTCTTCGCTTGCGCTGCGAAAACCATTACAGGTTGATCAAAAAAAATGTTACATAATTTTAAAGAACGTATTAATATTTCCAAAAAACTTAGCGAGACCGTGTAACTAAATGTAATAATTAATGTTCCTTATATTTTTACTTTAATCCATATCTAAAAATCATCATCAAAAATTATCTCATTAACCGATTTGATATCTTTAGATCACTTTTCATTCTAAACAAAACAAACCTACGCTAGAAAACTAACAGACTCGGGAAATTAAAACCGTGTCTAAGCAGAATTTTTTTTCTTTATTTGGAATTGACTGCATAAGGTCCCGGGTTCGAATCCCGGGTCGGGCAACTAAAAGAAAATTGGGTTTTCTCAATTTTGTAATAAAAAAATAAGTCGCTCGGGATAGGATATGTGGCCGGTTGGCGATAGGCTTGCCACCTATCACATTGTGGGACTTAGTTCTTCGGCTAGTCGTGGGTACCCAGGTTGTGCCTCTGCCTACCTCTTCGGGGATTTGGGCGTGAAGATACTTTATTCTAAGCAAGGGAGGTATATTTAAATTAACGTATCTGCTACCTGTAGCCACCAGGCGGTGCAAAGTTAACCAGTTCGGTTAGTAACTTTTGAAAATAGGAAATATTTGATTTTTTGTTTCTAACACTGGCCTACACTTATTTTGGTGCTTAAGATTTTATACCTGATTTCGGGTATGTTTGGTGAGCTGATACGAGAAATATAGTCACTTTTCTATATCTGCTCTTGCTCATAAAATCGAAATAAATAAATTTCCATTTTGGCACTGACATTGAGTTGCATCTGTTATTTATATTAAACACAGAACTATTTTTATTTACATCATATTTAGTACGTAATGCTACGAATTCAAAATGGTCAAAAACATCGAACAAAGTTTGTCTTAAAGTTTGCATCTCCATTGGAATTTCGGGTTTTGAGTCAATAGAAATGTTTCAAAAGCTGTCGAGATTCTATGGAAGATTTGACTCCCTATAACCTCTACAACTGAAGTGAATATCGCAAAAGTGAAGGAAAGAGTGACTGAAAATCCTCATTCATTTTAAGAGGGATAGCCGCCAAACTTTTTGTATCTCACCAATCGATCCGTATCAATTTAACTACCTATCATTTATAATCATTGCCGGCCGGCTATTCCCAAAAGACTTCATTTTTCTCCAAGAACTCAATTGCATGAAATTCGCTCGCACGAGTCAATTCTGACTGAACCGAAACCAAAAACTACACTGAAATTGTTCAAAAGTCAAAGTTATATATTTTTTTTAAATATCGCAGTGTTGTACACTCTGAATTCTTTCCGAAAGATCAAACGGTAATATACCTTGTGTTCGTGTGTTATTTATGATATTGGAAGGCAAACAAGCAGACGGATTTCCTGGTGGTAAGAAATTCACCCGGCCTAGAGACACCAAAGGTGGTATTAGTGAGTTGCCAACCTGAGGCCGGGATGGTAGGCCTCGAGCAAAAGTAAGTTTACCGGCTAAATTACCCTCTGAACTGGAACACGTCAACGGCAAGCATTGGACGTTATGGTGGCAGAAATCGTCAGAAAATTTAAGTCTTGATAAAATTTTCTTATTGTCTTAACAACTGCACTATTCAATAAAAAAACATAAAAGCATCCTCACGCCCATATCCCCAAAAGGATAAGCAGACGCACAACTACGACACCCACGACTAGCCGAAGACACTAAGTCCCACATTGTGATAGGTGGCAAGCTATTCGCCAACTGGGCATACATCTAAGCCCGGTCAACGTTAATTTTGTTAGAAAGTTAAAAATATACATTTTCTGTCATACCGAGGATCGCAGCCGGGACCTCTAGAAGTCAAGACCGCTAAACTGCATCGGCGAAAATGAAAAAAAACATTTAATAAAATATTCCTGATTAAAATTTGTAGACAACACATGTCCGCAAATAAATAATTTTCTTTCTTTCTTTCTTAATACAGTATCTAACACACTAAAGTCGTTCAAGAATATGTTTCATCCTATTATCAGTTCGGTGTAGGTCGACCTTGGTTCGGATCTTAGACAAGAAATACAAAAATGTAGGGCTATTCTACGTTACGAATGTCCACATCCGTCACCAGTCGTAGAAACGAGTTATCTGTGGTAATTATGACAATATGTCTGGTAAAACTAAAAATAAAAATCCGTTGAATAAGCGCCAAGTATGTTTCTGTGCCAGAAGCACAATATCAGTCAAGAATACTATCAGTATAGTACTACCATTACATAAAATGCCAATCTTACTATGTGACATTCTTTTTCACCCAATCCCAAGCAAGGGTTATGAGTGTTAAACTTTTATATTTGTGTCTGAGATTGTATGAAACATTTTTCTTACTTCATTAGCAGTAGACAACAGGCCTGCGACTTCGCCCGCATTTTCACGGGAACCTGTTGTGCAATTGGGATTAAAAGAACTCTTGATAACCTTTTTAGTTGTGGGGCTAAATTCTGTTATCAAAAAATCTATTTCTTGCATTAATTATACAAAATAATAGAGATCGGTCAACCTGATTTTTTTATTTTATAGTATCCGAAACCAGTCCGATTTGAAAAACTTCAAAAATAGAATCCCAAATTTTTCTAAAGAATTTAATTAAATGATAAAAAACGTACACCCATGCGAAGAAGGAACGGTAATCATCTCATAAGTAAACTAGGCTTTTCTAAGAATAAGCACTCACAATCCTCACACCCCTACTTCCTAGCCACAGGAACCTAGCGACGCACCTATAACATCTATGGTATGTATAGGCCACACTCTTACCACTAGGAGATCTGTGTGCTTAATCGCTGTCTCTTGTCATAAAAATTCTACACGTAGTTACGAGTGAGTTGTTGACAAATGCGATTTTCCTAATTCAATCTAGAGGACTAAGAAATCACGGAGTGGTTTTTAGCCCGCGGGTACGTTTTGCTGGCCCGCAGGTTCTGTAGAGTGTAGATAAATGCAAAAAGTAATATCACACTTCACGAAGCGATTTACACCCGCAACGTTCGCAGTTATTTGCAGTTTCCGCTGCAGCGGTCGACCGCCCGTAGATCGTGCGGGCGGCGATCTCCCGCCGCGGTTGCGACCGCGCGCTCGGCAATTGCTTGGCGGGCGACCGTTTTGTACTATAATATGTACTGGTTATTTAAGCGCAACCGCCGGCCGCGCATTCAGCAACCGCCAAGTTTGCGGGCGATAATTTCAACCGCAAATGAAAAAAATGCGGGACCGCAAAAATACCGGTTTCGTGAGTTTTAAAACAAAATCGCAAAACCGCGACCGCAGCGGGCGCTGGTAAAATAGCTCCATGAGTTCTGTCTCGCACTCACGCCGAGACAATGTCAATGTTGAAAAAATAACACTCCATAACTTCAAACATTGCATTGTATGACCACAGATTGACATCCAGTGATTAATGTGTTTCTATTAAACGAATTGAACGTTCTGCGCATGCGACTTATTATTAGACGGGATCACACAACGCTGAAAGAGTGTTTGTTATACGAGTGGTGTGTTTAAGTGAAGTGTGCTCTTACACTTGAAACTAATTAAAACTCATGTAATGGCCGATAATAGTGATTTAACAGGTAGGTATGATTGGAAATTTACATTTGAAAATTTTATTGAATTTACATTGGAACGTTTGTGTAAAAAAATAATGTTCATACCTATAAAATGTTTTATGATTTTTGCTTATAAATTGTAATGGATAAATTTATTTAAAATGTCTATAAAAATCCTATAAAATATGTGATTGTTTAATATATTTACCACTTCTATATATTGTTCATAACGAAAAACCATAACAGAAAATATATAACAGAAAAACTAAAGTTTAAAACTGATAAATATACGCGTGTTTCTAATACAATAATTATTTAAGATATCAGAATAAAAAGTAGCCAGTGATTTTCTAAGGTATAATCTTTTACTCTGCTAAAACACATTTAAATTAATTCAGCTCTTTTGACATGAAAACGAATATAGCTACACTTTCGTATAAATAAATTAAGTTTAAATAAGTTTATTAAAACGCATTATTCTTAAGTAATAAACAACACAAAACAATATATTAGTATGGCTAGGAAATTAATTAAATAAAACACACATTGGTATAGTGTATTTTTGTTTTGAAAAAAGTCTTTTATTATTTTTTCAAATGTTATTTTGTTTATATTTTCACTAGCAGCCCGCACCGACTTCGCACATACCCAAAATACATGTAAACCTTCCTCTTCAATCACTTTATCTATTGAAAAAACCACATCAAAATCCGTTTCGTAGTGTAAAAGATTTGAGCATACAAAGGGACATAGGGACAGAGGAAGCCACTTTGTTTAATACTATGTAGTGATAGTATTTGTATTTTATTTCAGATGTTACACATTCAAAAACGTCAGGAAACAAATTTGTGATGTTTGAAACTGGACCCGACAAAACGTGAGTAAGTATAATGTTCGTATTTTTGCATTATTTTACTTCAAAACAAGAATCAAGTAAAGCGAAAACTATATCTTAATACGTGATGCCAAAACTTTGGACCCCTTTTTACAAAAATTGATGCAGGAGCATAAAATTTGGCACACGTATAGTTTATGTGTAGGAAAAGTGCAGAACGCAAATGTTTTTCAAAAATAATGCTCATAATGTACATATAATCAATAAAAAAAAACATTACCCACACTACCATGCATTTGACACATACAAACAAATTCATTGATGTTGAGTATAAAAGATCACAGATGGCGCACTAACTATTCAGGAAACAAAGTAGTTGGTCTTAAGAAATGAAGACGGCGTTTTTATCTACAAGATATTAAAATTTGGATATTGAAATAGTCGAATTTCGACCAACGGGCGACCACTAGTCAATAAAAAAAACATATCAAAGATTTAAGCATACAAAGAGACACAGACAGAGGGAGCGACATTGTTTTATACTATGTAGTAAAGGTAAAGGAGAATGTCACAGTTTCAATACGAATATATTATATTTTTCAATAAAAAACATAAGAAAATTACATTTTTCCAATTTTCTAATAAAAAAAAATGTTGGTCGGGATTGGAAATGTGCCCGGTTGGCGATAGGCTTGTCACCTATCACATTGTGGGACTTAGTGTCTTCGGCTAGTCCTGATTGCCTTGGTTGTACCTCTGCCTACCTCTTCGGGGATATGGGCGTGAAGATACTTTTACTTTAAAAACATAGCTTACTGTAATAATCAAAATTTTATTTAGTAATGTAGAATTACTTATAATAGCAAGTATATATTTGTTTGAAACAATTTAAATTTAAAATTAAAATGTTTAAATTTTGATATAAATTTATTACTACACAACTACAGTTAATCGCTTATTAATCGTTAAAAATAAAAAATATCGCGTCTGTGGTCTAATGGGTTAGCCATCGGACATCATCCCAGGAACGTTCTCCGAGTCGGGCAATAAAAAAATTAGAAAATGTATACCTATATTTTTTAATAAAATTAAGGCTGCCCAGAATTGGACTGGTGGGCGATAGGCTTCCCACCTATTACATTGTGGGACCTAGTGTCTTCGGCTAGTCGTGGATGCCCTGGTTTCGGTTAATACTGTTATAGATTGCTCAGAAGTATCTTTCTTTAATCTTATATATGCTATATATTTCCTGCCGCCATGACACAAGTGCTCGTCGTTATCGTATTCCAAATTTTAGGCGAAGAGTAGCCGAAAAACTAATGCAAGAGGCTAAATAACTCAGTCTCAATCATCAGCATCACTATTTTAGTTGAATCCTTAAATGTAACATGAATTTTAGGAAATGTGACGTCTTATCAGCTTCCAACCGTCCGTTATTTCACATACCGTTATATAAAAATAATGATTTGTTCTTCTTTGTTTAGAAAACCTTATCAGAAAATAAAGCAGGGAAAATGTTTCCTCAAATTGATAAGTGCCATACCTACTTACAAGGAGCTAAAACAATACATAGGCGTCATATTATGTGGTAAGTGTTTAAGTAATGATAAAGTTATAAATAATAGTTTAAAAACTAAAAAAAATGCGATTAAGTAAACAAGAATATTGTACACAAGCGCAGGGTGCTTGTTAAAATATTTTATAATTAACTAGCTGACCCGGCAGACGTTGTTCTGCTGTATTTTTCATGTGATTTTAATAAAAAAAATGGGGTGGGTCACCCTTATCATTAAGGGGTATGAAAAATAGATGTTGGCCGATTCTCAGACCTACTCAATATGCTCACAAAATTTCATGAGAATTGGTCAAGCCGTTTCGGAGGAGTATGCAGACTAACATTGTGACACGAGAATTTTATATATAAGATTTACTTTACCAATGTCCACATTAACTCACTCAATTTCATTATTTGAACATGTGCAAATTATTTTTTACTTTTTAATTTAATTAGAAACAAAATCTTCTATTTAAGTTTT
The DNA here is from genome assembly GCA_002245475.1 of Calephelis virginiensis. NCBI lineage: Eukaryota > Metazoa > Arthropoda > Insecta > Lepidoptera > Riodinidae > Calephelis > Calephelis virginiensis. The sequence goes on from NJDC01003479.1 coordinate 55,127, forward strand.
TAAACTATTATTTGTTTTTTCTTTTTATTATTTAAAATGCGTGACAATTATTTAATTTGCTGTTTCATTAAGCTTTTTATGGTATTGAATGTCAATCAATCAGACTAATTTCCAGTTCGTCGGCACCTTTACCCCTTTAAATTAACACGCTTTTATTAGCTAGGGCTGTATGTATTTTTGTAACGGAATCATTGAGCTCAATTTTTATTTACGAATACGAACCTGAAGCATATTTATATAACAAAGCGCGTAAATGTCATTATTTTCTGGTTGGTTGGTTGTGGTTCTTTTAAAACAATGATATTTCCCAAGATATTCAATAAATGTGACAATTGCAAGGGCAATTTGGTTTAAAATAATATACTCAATAATAATTAAACATACAGACATATCTTCACGCCGATTCCCTAACGGGGTAGGCAGAGTGCTAGACCTCACGATCCTGGCAAACATGTCTGGCTTCCTACACATTTATTACCCTTTTCATACTAACACGCCAGTTTAGGAGTCTCTTGACACCACCCTCGGATAATATCCGAGTGATCTGATCGCAGAATGTCAATCTTGGTCTCCCCGGGTACGTATATCCATCAACATTGGCATTTTATATCTACTTTGTCAATATTTCATCTGTCATTCTTTCCACATGACTGAACCAGCGGAGCATGCCTTTTCGCATTTTAACACCAACATTTTTTTTCAACCCCACTCTTTTTTGGATCTCACTGTTACGAATGCGGTCAGCGAGCATTACACCACAGATTTGCCGGATCGCTCCCGTTTTGACCGTATTTATCCTACTCTCATGCTTTTTCTGACATAATAATTAAACACTTGTGAATAACGTGTTTATTTGAATAAGGAATAATACCTATTACGTTTATAAAATCAAAACTTCACTATTTTTTTTTTAAATTTGACTGTTTTAATTAACGTAAGAAGTGTCATATGAAAAGTCAGAGGTAGTATATACCTTCAAAGATATGTTATACCTATATACTTTCAAAGTTATGATATGTTATCTCAGACTTTTTATATAGAATTTTCACAGGGTACCATTTTCTAAAACATGATTTTTCCTAACTCTTCACTGTTTACGTAGCACATGCGACGAAAGCCCAAAACCTCTGTTTCGTGAGCTGCTTAAAAAAAGGAATGTTTGGGTCTGTTGCCAGATTCTGAAGATTTTAATAATCATAATGATACTTTTTTATTATTGTTTTGTCTCCGGTCCTTGATAAGTTTGTTAAGATTTTAAGATTTCGTTAAAAAGATACGTAGATACAAACGAAGCAATCAGAGCATCTTAAAATGTTAAACATGAAACTTATCGTTTTAATAACTTTAATCAAAGCAAGTCTTTAATTAACTTATCATTGAAACATTCAACAAACACTTAGCCTCCATTGCATTCATAGTCCGGTAAAAACCATAGTTGTTTTTTTTTTGTTTTTCCTGATGAATTCATACTGTATTATTATTTTTTAATTAATGTTAAATTATCTCTTGTGTAACATTTAGCACTTCTGTTTATTTAATTGCTTTGCGTTTAATGAAAAAACTACTGTCATAAAGTTATTTTATTCGTTGAAACTTCGTTCATTCGTTGCATACTCGCCTGAGATATCTTTAGAATATGGTTGTCATGCCTTATCCCTAATGTTTATAAAACAAATATCTTTTACGAAGCCCTTGATCTATTTATTCAGCAGACTTTTTTTAAGCTTACCTAAAGCTTGATAAAAAATCAAAAATCGAAAGATACGTATCTATTAATATTGTTTCTTGTTTATCAAATAGCTAAGGAACTTCTTATCAAGATAATGACCCAAATACGAAATTAATTGATCAAAATTGAGTATTTTATCACTATATCGGCCTTGTCGTGTCAATAGGCATCTTTTATGTGAAACGTCAGCGAATAAGCGCACGGCTCTCTTGATCGTAAAAGCTAAACGTAGACAATAGACACCAAAGATGTTACAGGTGCGTCATTGTCCATATTTTAAATGAAAAAAAACAATTATATTGTTTTACGTATCACTTATAATTTATTGTTTTATAAATAGCCTACTGGTTTCGCTTATAACATCATCATCAGGGCTAAAACTTACACTACTAAACAATATTTTCGATTTATAAATATAAATTCATTTTATAGTGTGTAGATACAAAAAAACTTCATTACGTTTGACTGGACCAATGGAGTACTTCAATGGAGTTGCTAGCTATTGATTCTTTCCCCACTAAATTGGAAAATTAGTACAGTAGCAGTAGTAGTAGAAAATAATAAATAGCATAATAAATAACGTCATTGTCCTGTGGCTGGGACGTCAGGTCTATACCCTATTCTTAGTTTTTAAGGCAGCATAACAGAAAAAACCTATGGGATTCTTTTGCTTGACGAACTATAAATACTATGTCATAATACAAATAAAGCTAGGTTCTTATAATCCACTAACCATAATCCGTTAGTATAACTATTAGTAGTTTACCTAGAAGTGATGAAGCGTTGCTTATAGTAGCACAAAATGTTTCGGGTTAACAGTGGATTAAGAACAACCGTAGTAAGATTTAATTCTTATCTATTCGTACAAAAATTACAATTCGTTAGCAAAACGACTCGTTTCTTGAAAATAGGAACTGGACATTAGTCAGATTTTTTAACATTTGCTCGTTATTTGAATCTTTATGATACAACTGCTCTCAAGATTTAACGTCACAACAATCATGCAAGAATTGCACAATTAGTATATTTGACCGCCTTTTTTTTCCTTGTTTCCTCGAAAGGAACCCTATCCAGGGTTCCTTTCCTGAACGAATGCGGACATTTGTGTAAATGATATATATGTCTGTGTTTCCAAGTTTAAGTGTATATTAAATTCATATTGGTATTTTGTGAAACCAGTAGGGTGGGTTACTCTCGAACCTCGATTTATGGGAGATTGGAATTTGGAATCGAGTATATCATTTCAAGTACTCTTGAATACAATACTGTAGAATTTAAAAATATACGTTTAGTTAACAGTAAATAAATAAATTATTTTATAGGATTTGTTGAATTTATTTGTAAGTGAATATTAATAATCTGCTAGTATTGTGTTCAAAAATACCTAAAATGATACGATTCCAATTTCTAATTCGCATAATATCGAGATTTAAGAGTAACCCTACAGTTACTAAGGGTGGTATTTCCAAACGGGTACAACTTAGATACTCGTACCTTCATGAAAAGGCGTACTCATTTCAAAAAGGTCTGTGATATTCTTGGTGCTGTGGACGTTCGTGGGAGGTGATTATCGAATACCATCAGGTGAATTACATGCGCATTTGCCTCCTATTCTACAAAAAAATGACAGGTTGCACTCCGGGATTGCCGGCAGAAGTGAAAGCTTGAATAGTAACGTTGTGCATTTTTGATATTTTGGAATGATTACGCAATTATTTGGCACGAATCGCTTTAATTATCAGTATGAAAGTACTTACTATCATTTATGTGGTAGGATACATTGATCATTTATTGTGTTATCGTACACGAACATGACAACAGGAACATTTTCGCAAGCGCCTTGCGCCGTCTTACGTATTTTCGATAAGGTCATATGTCCTAACGAGAGTTTTAGAAGTTTTTATACATTCCAAAAAAAATGCGCAGCGCTGCTAAAGAAGTTTTTACTTCTAAAATATATAAAACTACAGAAACAGTTTGTAACAATATTGTTGACATTTGATATTATTGACCTTAATTGGTCTACGTCGCCTTGTTGACAATGCAGCAAGGAATTTAAACTTACTAGGTACTCGCCTATCTGTCAAACTTTGTATTGACATTAACTTACAGTTTCTATGAATTAAGGCATTGTTTTCGCCATTTTCCCTGCATTTTTTTCTGATTACATTTTTATTAGAACCTTTTCCTGACAATAACCCACAAAACTAAATAAGAATGATCAAAATTGGTCTACCAGTTCACACGTGAAATGAGGATTCATTTTTATTTACAGACTAGCTGAAGTGTCGAACTTCATATTTCTATAAATTTTAAAGAAAAAAAAATTCACCCCAGACAGGATTTGAACCTGTAACCTTTCGTCTCAAGCCGACGAATGAGCTAGCCATTTGAGCTACTGAGGATTCAAGTCCCGTGGCGAAATTTTTAATTCCTTCCTTTACCGTTAACGCAGGTAGCTATGTCCCATAGATACACAGTTCTGAAAATTTATAGAATTTTAATCCAACAATTTAGCAGGCAAGTGCTAAAATAAAAATACCTTTAAAGAACTTCATATTGCTTGACAATGACAGCTAATAACAGTTTCAATAGATTAAAACATTGTCCTATTTTCTCTACAATTTTCTCAGTTTTTTTTTGTCATCAGATACACTATATAACACAACAAAAAAATAATTAACAATATTGTTTTATCCGGTCAGGCGTGATTCGATGAAAACGGGAAATTGGGATTTGTTTTTATATACAGGGTGCCACAGTAGATTCTTAGAAAGCCAAAGCGTGGTTGCTATATCCAATGTATTGCTGATTCGTTCAACGGCTCGCAGTCATTTCATGTCTCTTAAAAAAAGAAAAGTAAAAGATATTTAAAAAATCTAGCAGCATATTTTTTTGCATTTAGATTTGGTTAGATTAGGTCTAAAGTCAGCCTTAAAAAAACCTATAGCTTAGACTTTACTAGGTTTACTTTACTGTGCTATTAGTAGAAGTAGGGTTATTACATATAGCATGTAATATTTTATTATTTGTATAGGATAGCCAAAAAAAGATTGTGTCGAGTCTGCGGTCTGGCGGTTCAGGTGTTGGACTTGACTGCATGAGGTCCCGTGAGGGTTCGAATCCAGGTTTGGGCAACAAAAAGAAAATTTGATTTTTCCAATTTTCTAATAAAAAAAAACTTTGCCGAGGATTGGATATGTACCTGGTTGGCGATAGGCTAGCCACCTTTCACATTATGAGACTTAGTGTTCGGCTAGTCGTGGGCGCCCTAGTTGTGCCTCTACCTACCTCTTTGGGGATATGGGCATGAAGATACAACAACAATAGCAAAAAAAATTTGCAGTTTCCTTTTTTATTGTTTACGTTAGCTACACAGCCTAAGCCAAAGAACTCTCAGAGTGGTTTTTACCCGCGCACGCGGCGATTGCGGAACTGCGGTTTTATTTTAAAAACCGGTAATTGACGCGGTCACACAGCCGTTGCGGTTGAACACACACACACACACACACACATACACACACACACAAACACACACACACACACATACACACACACAAACAAACACACACACACACACACACACACACACACACACACACACACACACACGTGTCAAACTTTCTTTCAATCGCGTGTTAAAAAAATTTCAATATGACAGCAAAATCCCCATCTGAAAAAAAAACAATTTGACTGAAAAATACCCATTAACAAAATGATCCACCTTTTATTGAATTAATTTTTTACAAAAAATGTAATAAATGAAGAACCGCTCTACCAATTTTATGCAACCTTCACATAAACCATCTTCTAAATAGTCCCAACAAAGCCTAAGCATTTGGTTTGGATAAGTGAGCCCGTTCTTAAGATATAAAATTATAACAAATGTATATATAGATAAATTAAAACAATGACACTTCAAATATTTAAAGTGCAATGTCATAGACAAATGCTTCTTAGAATATACCATTTAATTTTATCATGTACTCAATTATCCAAGTACATACATCGATAAACATTTTCAAACCTTCGACAACTCAAAACGCCTTTGTAAAGTATGGAGCGAAAGACCCGCTTTCTCCTTTGTATTTTTTAATAATATTTATTTGTTATATAATACAGGCATACAACCGACCGTGTTGATCCGGACTCTTTTGCAGAATAGACCATCTACCTTCCTACCAGGCAGCTCGTAAATGGCGAGCATAGGCCTGCCGTCTCTAACACCGTGACATCTGACTATGTGGTTTTAAAAAAAAATTGTAGCGACTTGCCCGGATTGATAGCACCGACTTATCTGTTCCTGCCGCCATAACGTCAGTGCTTGTCGTTGACGTGTTCCGGTCAGAGTAAGGTAGCCGGTAAACTTACTCTGGTTTACGCCTCTGGTTGGAACGAACCATTACCACCTTTGGTGTCTCTAAGCTGCTGATCAAAAGAAGTCACCACTATGAGACTCGATGGAAAGCAACTGGAGGCATCTTCTATTATTTTAAGCACAGTAAAATATTTTCAATGTTTTGTCATCTGAGTGAAAACTCACAGACACTTCAGAAGTGCCCTTTCAAATGAAAAAGTATTTTTGAGAAACTGTAAGTCATTACCAAATAGACCACTGGTGGTAAAATTCTGTGCAGCAACTTGCCTGGGTAGAGGCAGGGTAGCTGGTAGACTTGCATAAAAGCCTAATATCCCGGCTATAGGACAGCGAAATACCTATAACATCTATGGTATCTATAGGGTACGGTTATCTCTTACCATCAGGAGAGATGTGTGTGTGTTCGCTGTCCTCTCACATAAAAAAATCTTCTATTCTGATTTACCTATTTATCATACTTACTGGATATCTACCTATTAAACTGTACCGCTATATCGTCATATTACAATTTATGGTTGGGAAGAACAAGAGAAGATTTTTGCATTACCTCAACGGATACCATGTATCATGGTCTGTTTTTTTTTTTTTGACTTGAAAATATACTCTATCATGTCAGATTAAAGTACAATGGGTTTATAAGATCCCAAAAAATAACAGCTAAATTTTCTTATGATTTAAACATGACGTACCGGAGTAGGAGGGTCAGAAATTTTCAAAAACCAACTCATCTATGTTCATTGTACATTACGGCAAACTGTCTGATTAACGTATCCATCGAAGACATGCTACACGTGTACATTATTAATATTTGATGTGTTCACTTATGATCACTTGACCTCGAATGTCTTTTTTTTTAGATTCTAGATGCTCAACGCAATTTTAAAGGTAACCTTACATGAGCTTTTTTCTATGCAATATTTAATCAACACAGTCAATTAAATTATTCTTGTCTGCAAGAAAATACTTGACATTATAGTATGTTTTCGATAAAAGTAAGTTGAATCTTTCGAAATCTTTTTAATGGAAGTGATTTACGATTATCAGGAATGTAGTTGTATGTACGAATGGACATGCATAATAGTCCAAGATCCCAGGACCCCCAGACCTTACTTATTTTCTGACGGACGAAACATGTGTAATAGGTTAGTATTAGTATGTACAGTAAACGTATACATACTAGCTTGCAGTAGCGGCCAATTCTGAGGTACCAGGTGCTACAAGTACGTAAAAATTGTACTCACTTTACTTCTAGTCTGATGTCTAATCTCTTCGTATGTTGTAGGAAAATATTGTGTACAATTTGAAATAACTACTGCCAGACACGTTCTGTCGACCGAATTTTTAACAGACACTTTAAATATCGACAGAAAATTGTACTCGCTTTACTTATAGTCTGATGCAAAGAGTATATAAATACTACGTAATAAGAGGCGGGACTTCCATAGATACATAGCAAACCTGAATTTGTATAAAGTTTACTTGAAAAATTAACGTCATAACTCGTATAATTTGAAAGTAAGACTAAAGGCATTCAGATATAAGGCAGCTAGTTTCATATGATTTGGGCGAATAAAAAACATAGCAAACTTCTTTTTTTTTTATAAAAGTTGCGCTAAACTGGTCTGATGTCTAAAGTTTTAGACATATAATAGAAAATATTATAAGCAATTTGAAATGAATACTGCCAGACATAATATGTCGGCCTTATTTTACTACATACGTTTATTGTACACTAATACTAACCTATTGTATATGTTTTGTCAGTCAAAAAATTAGTAAGGTCTGGAGGCCCTAGGATCTTACGCTATAAGGTAAGGAATACTAATTTCGTCGATTTATACAAATGACAAGTTGCAGCTGTCAATGTTCAGCTCCTTTAATTTGAATTTGTAAAGATGGTATTCCACTCGACAAATATCTTTGTCCAACTTCTGATCAAAATTTTGTGACAGATGCCCTTTCGCATTGTTCAATAAGCAACTTTTGGATTCCTGTTTTCAATTTTCTTTTTAATTTTCAGCCATTTTGATTAGAGATGATCGTCGCCTCTGTGGTTTAGCGATCCAGCGTCGAACTTGAACTATTGAGTCCTGCAAAAAATAAAATTAGAAAATGTATATTTTCAATTTTCTAATAATTTTCTTTGCCCGGGATTAGATATGTGCCCGGTTGGCGATAGACTTGCCACCCATCACATTGTGGGACTTTGTGTCTTCGACTAGTCCTGCCCTGGTTGTGCCTCTGCCTACCCCTTCGGATATGGGTGTGAAGACACTTTGATTAATGATGCTCTCTTGGCATTTACAGTGCGAAATTTGTCGTTTTAGCTCTTAATTAAATTGTTGCACATAGCATAGTGCATTTTCTGTGGGCAAAATCTCAGTTTCAAAAAAGATTTCACTAAAATATATCAGTAATTATTCTTACTTAAACGAGTTATAGCTGTAGCTTTTATAATATTTTCTTTATATTGCCTCTGTGACCTTGCGGTTCAGTTGTTGGACTTGACTGCCTGAGGTCTCGGGTTCGAATCCCGGGTCGGGCAAAGAAAAGAAAAATTCGGTTTTTCCAATTTTCTAATAAAAAAAACGTTGCTCGGGATTGGATATGTGCCCGGTTGGGATAGACTTGCCACCTATCACATTGTGGGACTTATTTGTTTTGGACTTACTTGACACTTGACGTGGGTGCCCTGGTTGTGCCACTGCTTACCTTTTCGGGGATATAGACGTGAAGATACTTTACTTTACTTTACTTCGACATGGGGCCAAGAGACCGAATTGTGGAATGGAAACATAGTAAAAAGCAATTTCAGACATTTTCCTCCCAACTTTAATTTGAATAGTCAACCCGGCATATATTGTTTACATTTGCAACTAATTTCCTCGCACTTTTTCTCGTTTTCTTTCTTATCTTTTAAACCTGCCCTGAAGTTCCACGAATATTTTCTAAGCAAATGATCAACATTTTATTATGCATAGATATTTTCTGTTTAGTCATCAATACAAATGTTTGTTGAACACAAAGGGTTGCGAAATTTGTTAATATTTACCGTAAACTAACCCTCCTTTATCTGTTTCATACGTATTATTGAAGACAATATATATAACTTACTAATCTCTGGTATTATCAACCCCAAAAGCAACCTTATTAATTAAAATGTTATAGTTATCAGTACGTAAGTAATCACTTACGTACTGATAACAACGGTTCAGGTTTTATATCATTTCAATAATGAAAATGCATGGAATTACTTACTCTTAATAACAACGTTTGCAAAACTTTAAATTTAAGAAAATACGAGCACACTGTATTGCTTTTGCTGGATCTTCTAAGAATTTACAACGTGGCCTAAGTTACCACTTTTTAATTCGATAGTTAATGTTACAAAAAACAAATGTACAGTTCACATAAAACTTAAATAATCCTAGCGCAAAGTTCATTTTGTAGTCTGGCACAGGTACAGTCGAGTGCAACAATCGAATGGCGACTTTCAGCACTAGTTCAAAAACATGATATATTTAGTATGTTTGTTTTTGAAATAACTAATATGTTTAATTATGTTTACTGCGAGGTTTTTACAACTTCACCGGACTATATTTAGTTTGTTTATTATATAGTTTAATACAATAATGACGTAACCTTTATATTTTATATTATATATTATATAAGACAATTATGCATGTGCAATAATTTAAGAAAATTATGTCATATCCCACTGTGTTTAATAAATATCAAAACGCAGTCTTTTGTCAAAATATCAATGTTTATTTTACAAACTTCAACATATTATCACAACATAAAACAAGTTTAACGCATCTGTACCCAAGTAAAAGAGACAAAGCATGAGGAATGAATGAGTGTGAGCGAGAGCGCGTTACTCTTCCTCACTTCCTCGCATATTTTCCCGTCGATACCTTTAAATCAGCGGTCGGCAACCCGCGGCCCGCCGTCTTATTAACGAATTAATTAATTCATTAACGTTCCGCGCTTGACCATAATATATAAACGGCGTATAGTGTAGACCCTTAAGAGCGCGCTTCTCTCCGCCCATTTTCATTTTTTCTATGGGACATGGCCAATTATACGTAGATATATTTGGTTTCTAGGGTAAATATTACAAGTGTGTCCCACCTTTAGTTTATTTTGCCGCCTTGTGGCCCTTGCCTGCCAAAAAGTTGCTGACCGCTGCTTTAAATGAGTTCTACGCAACCGCATGTTATCTACTTCGGAAACGCATTTAAGTTTAGCGTGAACTGTATAGACTCGTCATGATATCGATATATTAATACGTGATGCCAAAAGTTTAGACCCCTTTTTACGAAAATTGCGCGGACGCAGGAGCATAAAATTTGGCACACTTATAGTTTATGTGTAGGAGAAGTGCACAACGCTAATATTTTTCAATAATGATGCTTATAAAGTATATTAAATCAATAAATAAAACATTACCCACACTACCATGCATTTGAAACACACTAACAGACATATTGATGATAACGATAAAAGATCACAGATGGCGCACTAAAAAGTTTGGAAACAAAGTAGTTGGTCTTGAGAAATGAAGATAGCGGTGTTTTATTAACAAGATCTTAAAATTTATTATAGTCGAATTTCAACCAATGGGTGGACTAGTGGTCTAGTTTCTATTAATCAGTATTCTATTATTAAACATTGCAATGTAATGGATCGATTAGCATCGGCGTCTATACCTTCGTTGGTTCGAATACCCTGTGTGGAATAGAACATCTGCTTTCCTGGCTAGCAGTTCACAAAAGTCATTTAACATTGACTAAATTGGTCATAATCAATAAGACCATTGGTGGTAGAATGCTATCCACAGCCTTAGGTATTCCTGTCGCCAAACGGCATGTTCCGGTTCAAAGGGTAGGGTTCTATACCTTGGCCACAAGACAGCGACGTAGCTGTAACATCTATGGTTTCTATAGGCCACTGTTGTCCCTTACTACTCGTATGACACTTGTGCTTGTTACATAAAATGTACCACTATACTTATCACAAAAAAAATCAATGGCACTATACGAGTATATGGCATGAATATATATCATGAAAGCAGGTTGTCTACATATTAGAATCTACCATTTGCAACATAAGGCTATCAACGTGATAACAGCTTCTAAAGTAGTTTTTAATTGCCCCTTAAAAATCCAAATAATACTTTTCTAACTACAATCTTTGTTTCAGGTTTGACACTATGGGGTAGCTCATGGTTTTTATTCGAAGACCTAGTTGTACCGGGTGGTTATATTTTCCACATGAGCGCAATCGTTATAGCTGGATATATCTTCGGACATACGTTGGAAAGATACACAACTATCTCTCCAGTAGTTGGGATGACGTTAGTGGGAGTCTTATTTCGGATTTTCAGTGCCAACAATTTCTTAGAAAACTCCACAGCCAACGCTATCTACTTTCATCTCAGGTGAATAAAATAATGGAATCTAACGCTAAGGGTTATTTATCTGATTTCAAATTGATGTTTACCTGCCCACATATGGATGCATTATATTGTTACACTAGTGGCCCGCCCAGGCTTCACACGGTTATGAAATGTACATATAAACCTTCATCTTCAATCACTTTATCTATTGAAAAAACCGCATCAAAATTCATTGCGCAGTTTTAAAGATTTAAGCATACAAAGGGATATAGGGACAGAGGAAGCGACTTTGTTTTATACTCTGAAGTGATAGTGATACTACATCAATCATTCATTTGAAGTTAAAGACGCTATTTTCCCCGTGTTGGTCCGGGCTCCTTTGTGGAACAGATCATCTGCCTTCCTGTCCGGCAGCTCGTAAAAGGCGAGCATAGGCTTACCGTCACTGACACCGTGTAGTAGGCCTACTAGGTGGTAGAGTTTTGCAGCAACACGCGCGGATTGGTACCACCACCTTATTTATTCCAGTCGCCATAACGTCAGTGCTTGCCGTTGACGTGTTCCGGTTCGGAGGGTAAGGTAGCCGGTAAATTTACTTTTGCTCGTGGCCTACCATCTCAACCTCATGTTGAAAACGCACCATTACCACCTTTGGTATGTCTAGGCGGCGTGAATTTCTTGCCATCAGGAAATCCACTTGCTTGTTTGCCTTCCAATATCATAAAAAATTTGATGTGGAAGGTCAGCTAACAAGCACATGGGTTTCCTGATGGTAATGGACCTGTAGACACCATTAGCATAATCAAACATCCTTTAACAACAAAGCTTTTAGCAGCTAGTGTCTTAAATGCAACAACCTATATATGTATATGAAATCGTCTTTGTGGTCTAGTGGTCCAGATGTTGGACTTGACTTTATGAGGTCCCAGGTTCGATTTCCGTGAAAAGAAAAAGAAAATATGGTTTTTCTAATTTCTAATAAAAAATAATTGCCCGTGATTGGTTTTTTCCGGTTGGCGATAGGCTTGCCTCCAATCACCACCTGTCACACGACTTGTTCCTTTGCCTGCCACTTCTGGGATATAGGCGTGAAGATATTTTTTTTTATGAAACAGAATCTCTTGGTCAACGCATCACGCATGAACAGATGCATAATTTTGCTAATTATTTTTTGCGCTAGTCATTGTCAGGGAAACTTTCTTATGAATAGAAAAACAGGAAAAATGGCAGAGAAAATGGGAAAAGAATGCTTTATTTGTTTCCATACAAACTGTTAGTAAGTATCAATGTAAAGATTTACGAAGTTCGCCTGATCGGCTAGTTGTATACTAAAAACAGCAAGATCGTTTCTAAGAACTTTCACAATAGGCCAAACATCCGGGCAACAGGACAGCGAAGCACCTGTAACATCTATGGTGACTACATATCACGCTTATCTCTTTCGATCAGTTTCGTTCGTTAAATTCTTCCTTAAAAAAATGAAGTGGCTAAATGTGAGTTAGATTCGACCTTGAAGGGTTTTGTAATTTATTTTTGGATAAAAGCCGTAAAGCGGTTCACAGAATACATCTTACAAGTTTCAACTGTGCGGTCTTAACAGTTTTTTTTCTTTTTTTTTTTGAATTGGCTAATATGGTTTTTTTAATAAAGTGGTTGCAAATAAAGTGGAGAGTATGGACGGACAGACGAATATCTGGAATATATACACCACACCCTTTTCACCCTTCAATTAAAGTGAATTGATTCTAAAGTCACCCATGTCCTTTTACGGGTCATAGAGAGAGGCATGAAGACGTATTAAACCATTTTAAGTCGCTCAGACAGTTTTTTACTAAACAACAACTTTAAAATAACATTCAGTCTGTATTTAAATATTTTATCATTTACCTATAAGCTATTACCTATTCTATTACATACATACATATCTTCACGCTAAGTCCCCTATGGGTTAGGCAGAGAATATCGACTGCCAGACCTCACATCTTGACAAACCTGTCTGGCTTCCTTCACATTCATTACTCTTTCTTATAAAGGGTTCAGAGACTCTTAACACAACTATTTAAGCTATTGCTTCATATTTTTTTCATTATTTTTTATGTATTTTTAACACAGTGCAGTAAAACCTAGCTTCCCTTATCATGTTAACCAGTAAGGATTAGAATTATCTCTGCCTCAAAGTTGACCCAGTGCCATTAGTTGGATATCACCTCTAAATCAACCAACAACAAGGACTCAGCTCTATAGTAGAGCCTTTTCAGAACATAAATCCAAATTTTTAATAAAAGTCCGTGGTTCTTGCCAAATCAAGTTGAAAATCCCATATACGTATTAATCTAACTGTCATTATTATATATTTTCATTTAAGTAAAAAAATTAAAACAACAAATAAAACCTACATTCTTCTGAAAAACTATTAAATATGAAAGGAAATTAACAGATATCATCACGCCTATATCCCCGAAGAGGTAGGCAAAATTCACAACCAGGGCTGATTATGTATCTCAGTGGCCAACTCAAAATGGAAAAGTGTACATCAAAATATGACGTCATTTGTGTTTGCTATCTCTATTGTGATTCTGTTGGTCACTGGGGATAGCAAATACAAAACACGTAATTTGACAGCTATTTAATGCACACTTTCCATTTTGAGTTGGTCACTGAGATACATAATCAGCCCCCAGGACTGCCATGATTAGGCGAAGACACTAGGTCCCACAATGTGATAGGTGGCGAGCCTATCGCCAACCAGGCACATGTCCAATCCCTGGCGAAGACATATTTTTAAAAAACTGAAAATACATATTTTCCAACTATTTTTTTCAAATAACATATTTTTAAAATTAACAAGTTTTTATACAAAACCTTAATAATGAGTGTGTCATATTTTAGGAGGATTTATCCTGTAATAATCCTGACAAAGGGCCCGCTAATTTGGAATTGGAAGTATATTAAGAAAAATAAAGTGAAAGTTTTCTCGTTAGCGACCATTCCGTGGACGGTTGAGTGCCTTTCGACGGTGTTATTTACTTACGTTCTTCTTGGATATCCGTGGTATTGGGGTAAGTTATAATAAGTAACTAGTGGTCGGCTATTGATTTTTTTTTTCCTTTTTTCTGATATTGGAAGGCAAACAAGCAGACGGATTTCCTGATGTTAAGAAATACACGCCACCTAGAGACACCAAAGGTGGTAATGGTGCGTTGCCACCCTTAGGCCGGGATGTCAGGCCTCGAGCAAAAGTAAGGGTACCGGCTACCTAGCCCTCCTAACCGGAACACATCATGACGTTATGGCGGCAGGAATAGGTAAGGCCCTGGTACCAATCCAGGCGAGTCGCTGCTAAACTCTAACATCTAGTCAGATGTCACGGTGTTAGTGACGATAAGCCTATGCTCGCCTTTTACGAGCTGCCTGGCAGGAAGGCAAATGGTCTATTCTGCAAAGGAGCCCGGACCAACACGGAGAAAAAATATTATCATTCTAAACATATTATAATTATATATAGAACTATAATAAATTACAATTATAAGCTATTCAATGTAAATTATCAAAACATAATACTCAAACATTATTAAGGTTCCATTATTAATTATCTTTTTGATAAGAACGCCATCTTCATTTATTAAGACCAACTACTTTGTTTCCAAACTTTATGAATATAGTTTCTTTGCTGTCAATGATCTTTTATCACTCTCCACCAGGGTCTAGATGGTAAAGACCTATTAACTAATGCTCGCATCTTGCACGCTGCCTAGTAGAGAGGTATTCTTGTCATAGGACGCAAACCAACACGGGTCACAAAATGTCACACTTCACACTTAGATAAATGTGTCTGAGCTTTGATTTAAAGTTATAATTGATTTTATATTTTTATATGTTCTTGTCTTTCAAAAATAAATATTGAATTGCGAAAAGAGTTAAATTTTCTTCAAAGTGATTCTTTTGATAGATTCCATACGTTTTTATTTGGGTTTAAGCCAAAGATAATAAGTCTTCAATGATTTCTAGCAGATGCCGAAAATTTTGACAGTCTTTTTTTAGATCCACGTCTTTTTTATTGACAATTACACATTATTCAATACATTCTGTTTCTGTTCTGTTATTCACAATAGATTCTGTAAATTTAGATGGGTATCGTTATTGATTTGTCGCAGTGTCTGTCTGTCTGTCATGATAAAAAAAATAGTAATATATGGATAATGGTGGTGATTTTATTATAAACTTATAATGCAAGTTATTTTCAAATTAAACAAAAAGATTAGAGATAGAACATTTTAGGAATTCCAGATTATTCCGGACATGTCAAATTAAAACGTTGTCAATGAACGTTTTCTGAGAAATAGATTAAACGTCTGTACAAATGTAGTTTACAGTCTAATCTGACAGTACTAAAAGTGTTCTGTCTCGGAAAACGTTGACAAAAACATCACAATTTCACACGTTCGGACTAATGAGATATGTTTAAAATGTTTCATCTCTTTTGTTTTTGTTTCAATTGAAAACGATAGCATGTATCTAAAATAAGTTTGGTTTGTGAACAGCAGAATCATCACCATAATCACATAAAACTAAATACTAAAATAATTTACGCTCATATCATATTTATCAAATATTCTCCGAAACCGGCGTATTTGTATGAGAAAGGTAATTAATGTGGAGGAAGAAAGGCAGGTCTACAAGGATCGTGACATTTGGCACTTGAATCTCTCTGCCTACCACATAAGAGTATTGCGTTACGGTATGTATGTATGTCATATTCTTACGGGAAAACTAGAAAGAACTACGATATGATACTTTTTACAACAACATACGGTACAACACAGCCATTTTATTGATGAAAAGTGTCAGTAGGTAATGAAAAAGAAAAACAGTAGATAATAGTCAATCATAACTGTCCGTCTATCTATCAAGCAATATTTTTATTATACAATTTGACTAGGACCAAATTGCAAGATTTTTTTTTCAAGTAAAACTAAAAATTACAAAAACTACCTACATGCGATTTCTAGGACTGTGTTAAAAGGCAAACACGACACTGACACATGAGGTTGGCGGGAACGGTCAAAGGGGGAAGACGCGCTTTTCGAGGATCCTATCCAATATCTAAGATAAAAATGTGTAATATAAAGTAAAAGTAATTAATTGATTTATACGGAAGACGTGACAACATGGCCTAAAGGTTTTAGCTGGCCACAGAAAAGGGTAAAGTAACTTTAAAAAAATGGGTATCATAATAATATATGACCATTTTGACAGCTGTCAAACACTAACGATATGTTTTTTTTGTTTTCTAGACAGATATAGGTATAATAAATTGGTCTGTTAATTATAAAATCAGTTATTGTAAGATAATAAGACTTCTATAGTTTCTTATAGCTACATGGATTTGTATCCATAATAATTTTTAAAGAGTTTTGGCGCCATCGAGAGTTTTTTCATAATTGTTGAATTTCGTGTTAAAATTGGGTGAAATTAGTCAATTTTGGTGGCATTTTGTACAATTTTGGTCAGTGAAAGTGCACAAAAGAAATAATCATGAAGAAATTAGTTTATCGTATATTTCCTCGTTGCTGCTAAATCTCATTACATGAGCTTGTGTATAAAGGCCACCGCTTTATCCAAGAGCCTGGCATGACTAACTGACGACTTATGACTGATGACTAATTATAATTGATATAAAACAAATATAAAATTTGATGCAAATTTCTACTTGACTAATGGCAAAATACTAACGAGATTGCCAAAACCTAAAGAAAGAAATAAAGAAAATAATTTTTAAATTCAAAAATCTGTCTGCCTGTTGTTCTTTCACAGCTAAATCGCAGAACCGATTTTGATGGAATTTCGATATGCTTATAGTTAAAGATCCGAACACAAGCTATTATTTTTCAAAAATCAACCTCTAAAGTACTATAATAGGAGATGAAAGTTTGTATAAAGATCTTGGGTATTTTACGCTGACGAAGTCGCGGGCAAATAACTAGTAAATTAATAAATCATTACTTTATATTTCTTTTTTAATTCTTCCAGGTTTACATTTAGGTTCTATATTAGCATCATTATCTCCAGCTGTAGTTTTACCAACAGTTTTGACATTCAACGCTCGTGGGTTGGGAGCGAAGAATAAAATATCCTCTATAATAGCAAATGCTGGAGGACTGGATACAACCTTTACTGAAGGAATGTTTGGTGTCATTAACAGCGCTATATTTTTTCCTTCACCACCTGTCTACAGGATAATTAAGGTAATATTAGGCATAGTTTTAACCTATATAAAAAAGAAGGTTCTGAATTTGACTATAAATTTTTGAAGTGAAAATTTCGTTAGCGACGTCGCGCACTTTTTTTGGATGGATAAAATTTTGGATGGATGGAATGGATAAAAACTTTTAAGCTCGCGTCAGTGCACGTGACCTAATCGGAAATTCGTAAGACGGCACAGGGCGTCATGTCATGTTTGTGTATCATAGCGCAATAAATTAATATTGTAGTCTACCACATAAATGATAGTACTTTCATATTGATAATTAAAGCAATTCGTACAAAATTATTCCCTAACCATTGAAAAATAGAAAAAATGCACAACGATAATATTCAAGTTTTCACTTCTGCCGGCACTCCTGGAGTGCAACACTTTTTTATAGATACATATTGTTGTATATTTGTTACCATTTTATTATATATATTTGTTACCCGATTGATTGGACTATAGCTAACCGGTTTGGATGATTATTTTTTTAGATATCAGTAATGATTTTCAAGTAGTCCCGTATTAATTATAACAAGGTCCGACTTGTAGATTTTTAGTTGTTATTAAATTATAATTAAATTTGTTATTTACATAATTAGTAAACGAAAATAACACATAAATTAATGCGTTATGAAGTATAACTCAAAATATGTAATTATAAATACTAGTGGTCGTCTATTAGCCAAAATTCGACCATAATGTATTTTAATATCCAAATTTTAATATCTAGTTGTTAAGAATGCCATCTTCATTTCTTAAGTCCAACTACTTTGTTTCCTGAATAGTTAGTGCGCCATCTGTGATCTTTTATCGTCAACATCAATATATTTGTTTGTGTGTGTCAAATGCATGGTAGTGTGGGTGATATTTTATTTATTGATTTAATGTACTTTACAAGCATTATTATTCAAAAATATTAGCGTTCTGCACTTCTCTTACACATTAACTATAAGTGTGCCAAATTTTATGTTCCTGTGTCTGCGCAATTTTCGTAAAAAGGGGTCCAAAGTTTTGGCATCACGTATTAGAATTTAAATATTTTAACCCACTTTTTAAAAGGATGTATGTGTAATTTTTATGTATGTTTAGATTTTTTAGCATGTGCGAATCGACTTTACACATTTTTTTGTATATTTGAAAGAGAGTACTTCCAAGTACTTCCTATTGCCACTTCGACTGGATCTGGTTGTCAAATCTCTTGAAAATTGAGGAAAATGATAAAATTTTTGTTAATTTAAACGACAATATTTTTTTTTATAAGTATAATGTATTATTTTATTATTGTTTAAATTTTACTTCTTTAACTTGGTTACGTACACAGTTTTGCGTAATATTTTTGACGTGACAACGTCTTATAATTCGACGAAGCCGGCTGCACGCGCCAAAAACATAACTCATGCGGCGTTACCTCGCTCTGAAGCGTTCCATTTAAGGATGAAGTGCAAGCGAGAGCGCGGAACGAGCGACAAAGAGGCACAATCTGCCTCCGTTCTTATGACGTTGTCACTTTCAACTATCGGCAGTAAACAAACTTTACAGACAACCTTTTTTGTTCTTTTATCTCGTGTTTATAATCATATTATACGATAAAGATTAAATAAATAATATCGAAATCGAAATCAGCTATATAAAGTTTTACTTCGCGTATGTTATTGGTGTATTTAGATAACGATGTAATAAAACTGGAGTCGGTATTTGCGATATCATTTATGCGATTGTGCTTAAGTTATTTCTGAAAGTTATCAATCATTTGATTGTATAGAGTCCAACGAGATATCTATAAAATATGAAAACGATTCAAGAGGAATTATTCTATTACCCTTGAGTCGATCTCAATGAGTTTCCAATCGGATCGAATAAATGACACTATTGTAGCCAGAATGAACAGTTTTAAGCACGTGTGCGATCTCAATTTTAAGATATTAGCTGTTTCGACAAAGTTCGTTCCTCGCGTTTAGTTTGTATGGGAAAAAATAAAATGATTTTCCTAGTTTACTCGCAACGGGATAAAAGGTATTCGATATCCGTCTCTTGATTTTAAGCTCTATAAATGTTTACTCAAATCGGTTAAGTCGTTCTTGAGTTATAAATAGTATAACTAACACGACTCTCTTTTATATATCTACCAGCCGTTTCAATGAACTTCGTTTAACTGTGCAGTTAGTATGGAAAAACTTAAATGTTGTTTGTCTCAGTTTCCTAGCAGTTGGACGGGATAAAAAGTACCCTTTCTCCTTCTCCTGGTTCTAAACTACTTCTCTAACAGTTTTCAGTCAAATCTGTTAAACCGTTCTGGAGTTATAAATAGTGCAACTAACATGACTTTCATATTTAAATATAGATTAAATATTTAGATTAGTTTTTATGCAATTCGATGATTTCATTTATTCCCCCGGTATCGAAATTAAAGCTTCCACAAAAATTAGCAAAATTCGTGTCTCATAATATCAAGCAATTCTTTTAATTGTGTCTGTAAAAATCTGAGTATTGTTTCAATTATAACCAACATTCCTAAAAAAGGTATTATAGCAACAATTACTTTTATAGAGATTTATTTTTTTACTGTTCCATTACTCTTACTTTTTTCTTAAGTCATTTTGTTGACCATTACTTGTTTACTGTTATTCGATGTGCTTGTTTTTTGTTGTGCTTTCTGTGTTTCGATATGATTATTATTGTATCATAGTTGAGTGTTATTTTTATATGTTTAGTCTATAATGATAATAAATTATAGTAAAGTGAATTTTGTACACTTAATAGCTTCGATATTTGAAAAAAAAAGAACACGCGTTTGTTTGTGTACCTGTATCTTGGCCGCGATTGCTCGCGAATGCTCCGTTTCTGATTTTTACACCAATACTTGTGTTTGATTTATAGCACAGATTTCCCATAGCGCAACTTTTTTGTGTTTTTTCTAACACAACTTTCGCTTCCATAAAGTAACATTGGGATAAACACAGAATTATACAAAGCGAGTATAAAACCGAAATTAATGATAATATTATGTAAATAGCTACCAAACCTAGTAAACCTAGTATATATAGTTAATAATATATAGCCCAGCCCTTTAAGTCAAAAGGTACAGTAAATCTTCCTGGGAGTGACATGTTACTGCTTGCTACAAAACGACCCTCGAGTTAGATTAATATGTCTGTATGACATTTGATAAATATCTTAATTTCATAATTATTTGGTCTAACTAGTTTAATTCTTGCCTTAGAGAACTCCGGAATAAAATAATTTGTACTAGTTGCTACCCATTGGTCGAAATTCGATCATATTAAATTTTTATAATAAGTTAATTATAAGTTTTATTATTAATTATCTTTCTGATAGGAACGCCATCTTCTTTCATCAAGACTACCTACTTTGTTTTCACTGACATGAGTATAGTTTGTACCCCATCTGTAATATTTTACCGTTATCAATATTTTTTTGTATGTGTTAAATGCATGGTAGCATGTGTAATGTTTTATTTATTGATTTAATGCACTTTATAGGCATTATTATTGAAAAAATTCAGCGTTCTGCACTTCTAACATACATAATCTATAAGTCTTCTAAATTTCGTTCTCCTCGTAAAACGGGGTCCAAAGATTTTGCTTCACGTATTAATGTTATGACAATACACATATTATAAGATATATTCACACTATGTGAGTTGGAGTTCTTCGTCTACACTGCAATACTTAAATGTTTTAAACTCAGTGGCATGGACACTGCGTAGCACTGCAAAACATTTAAGGCCTAAATCCATTGCTTGGTATAAACACTGCGTAGCACATCAATACTAAAAACAAATAAACCCATCGGTATAGACACTGCGTAGCACCTCAAAACTAAAGGCCTAAATCCATTGGTATAGACACTGCGTAGCACATCAATACTAAAAACACATAAATCCATTAGTATAGAATCTGCGTGGCACAGTAAAACTAAAGGCCTAAATCCATTGGTATAGACACTGCGTAGCACTGCAAAACTAAAGGCCTAAATCCATTGGTATAGATACTGCGTAGCATATCAATACTAAAAACACATAAATCCATTGGTATAGACTCTGCGTGACACAGCAAAACTAAAGGCCTAAATCCATTGGTATAGACACTGCGTAGCACCGCAAAACTAAAGGCCTAAATCCATTGGTATAGACACTGCGTAGCACCGCAAAACTGAAGGCCTAAATCCATTGGTATAGATACTGCGTAGCATATCAATACTAAAAACACATAAATCCATTGGTATAGACTCTGCGTGGCACAGTAAAACTAAAAACGCATACTTCCATTGGTATAGAGACTGCGTAGCACAGCAAAACTAAAAACACATAAATCCATCGGTATAGACACTGCGTAGCACCGCAAAACTTTAATATTGACATTGCGTAACACCGCAAAACTTAAAACGCATAAATCCTGTTAATATTATAAATGCGAAAGTTTGTATGTTTGTTTGTTTGTTACTCCTTCACTCAAAAACAACAACTGCTGAACCGATTTTCATGAAATTTGGCACACACATAGAGGGTAACTTGGATTAACACATAGGATAGCTTTTATTTCGAAAAAATGATCCGATGGGATCATTAATTATGCGGGCAACGCCGCGGGTAACAGCAAGTACAAAATATTAGAATCGAAACTATGTCGACTTTGCATCCGTATTACTGGAAGGTAAGAATGAGGGTAAAATTATTAATATTCATAAAACTCCGACGGGTTCTGGTAACTTGAACGTTTAAATGAGTTATGCGATTAGTCGTTATAGGTGTAATAAATTTATTATTTAATACGTGAACCTTGGACAGAGGATATAAAAATGAGCCCTAGGGCAATGTTTACAAAGCTCGTTAAGTTAACAATTCAAGTTTTTACATAAAATGTTTAAACTTGACGAGATAGCTTCAGCTCGGATATTTTCTTTTGAATTTCTTTTGAAATAAATTTTAATTCATAATAGGGATTCGGCGCATTTCATTTTTTTTTTGTAAAGGCGTCGGGAAATGACGACTCCATCGCTCATTGGTGGTTAAGAAATTCAGTTTACAAAAATATTCTACTTATACAATCAGTCATAACAATACCTAGATCGTCAGATCGAGCATGGTCTTACTCATATTAACACCAACACTTTCTTTCAATCCTACTATTTCTCAAATCTTACTGTTACGAATTTGATTAACTAGTATTATCTGAGGATAAAAAAAAAATCTACAGAAGGCAGAAAAACTCTACTAAACTGTAAACTGTAAAGTATCTGGCGGTTACTGAAATAGACT
>NJDC01003479.1:78563-88883 GCA_002245475.1 Calephelis virginiensis
GGTCAAGAAACTCAGTTTACAAAAATATTCTACTTATACAATCAGTCATAACAATAACTAGATCGTCAGATTGGTATCTCCACTTTAACCATTTCTGACGCCATAGCTTTATTGCTTGCCATTATCGTATTCTGTTTTGGAAGGTAGCTTGGACTACCTTCACTTGATTTGGCTAGTTTTTAAAACAACGAAAATTGTAACATTATGGTATTTATAGGCGTCACTTGTATCTTACCAATAAGACAAAAACTGCTTGTTCGCTTTATCCTATCCTATTATTATTATAAATGAGAAATATTGTCTGTTTGTTTGTTTGTAACCCCTTCATTAAAAACCTGCTATATCGATTTTTATGAAATTTGATACACACATAGAGGGTTACTTGGATTAACACATAGGATAGTTTTTATCCCGAAACAATTTTCCTGTGGGACTGAGTCTTACAATATAGTAAACTAGCTAATTTTTCAGACTTCACTTTCATTTAATTCGTTTTATTTCCTATTAGTGCCTCTGTGGTCTAGCGGTTCAGTTGTTGGACTTGGCTGCATGAGGTCCCGAGTTCGAATCCTGGGTCGGACAACCGAAAGTAAATTGGATATTTCCAATTTTGTAATAAAAAAAAGAAAGTTGCTCGGGATAGGATATGTGCCCGGTTGGCGATAGACTTGCCACCTATCACATTGTGGGACTTAGTGTCTTCGGCTAGTCATGGGTACCCTGGTTGTGCCTCTGCCAACCTCTTTGAGGGTATGGGCGTGAAGATACTTTACTACTTTACTTTATTTCCTATTAATATGACATTAAGGAAAGTCTTCTTTTTGTTTTCCCATACCTTGCCAATGACTTGCCAATGCTAACTAAAGTAGTAACTTATTAAGAATATTTTGACATGTACGAGTATGTTTACTACCTCTCTTATAAAAAAAGGAAAAGCTGTGGGGATTTTATACATACGTACATACATATCTTCACGCGAAGTCCATTACGGGGTCGGCAGAGAATGTCGAGAGCCTAATCTCACGATCCTTGCAGATCTTTCTGGTTTCCAAATTAATTACCATTTTCATATAAATACCGGTTCTGGAAACTCTTGACACCACCTTCGGATACCACTTGAGCGATATGATCGTGGAACGTCAACCTAGGTCTCCCCGAGTACTTACAATCCACATTCGCATTGTACATCTGCTTTCTCAATCTTTCATCTGCCGTTCTTTCCACATGACCAAACCAGCGGAGCATGGTCTTACTCATATTAACACCAACACTTTCTTTCAATCCTACTATTTCTCAAATCTTACTGTTACGAATTTGATTAACTAGTATTATTTGAGGATAAAAAAAATCTACAGAAGGCAGAAAAACTCTACTAAACTTTAAACTGTAAAGTATCTGGCGGTTACTGAAATAGACTTGGAAACACAATAAAAAGTTATCTATACTTATAAAATAATATGACAGTCCTGAGTGATTTATCATCGCCGAGCAAAAATTGTTCGAGTTTCAGTCATGATTTGTTTTACATCCTCCAAGGACAAAATTTTGAAAATTCTAACCCCAAAGGGGTGAAATACGGGTTGAAAGTTTATATGGAAGGCCGTCATTTTTTAAGGTAGAAACGAGAAATTTCAGTTTTAGGTTACTAATATCAAAAATGAGTAGTTACGTATTTAGCCGTTTCTAGAAATTCTACCCCTAAAAGAGGTAAAGTAGGGGTTGAAAGTTTGTATGAAAGTCCTTCACGCGAGCAAAGCCGTGGGTAACAGCTAGTTATTGTTATAAATTTAAGTACATTATTAACAAGTAGATACATAAACATCATTTTTGGTATAGCTTGTAAGTTGCTACTTGAGTTTTGGCGCCATCGAGAGAAAAGATGGTCGAAGTTTTTTCATAATTATTGAATTTCGTGTTGATATTGAGTGAAATTAGTATATTTTGGTGGCATTTTGTACAAATTTGTTCAGTGAAAGAGCACAAATGAAATAATCATGAAGAAATTAGCGTATCGTGTATTTCCTCGTTGCCGCCAAATATCATTACATGAGCTTGAGTATACAGGCCACCGCTTTACTCAAGAGCCTGACATGACTTCCTGACGACTTATGATTGATGACTGTGAAAATTAATTGAAATTGATATAAAATTTGATGCAAATTTCTACTTGACAAATGGCTAAATACTAACGTGAAGGCCAAAACCTAAAGAAAGAAAGAAGAAAGTTGCTACTTAGCAATCATAATGATACTGTCATATTCCGGTTCGGAGGGTAGGACAACCGACGCGAGTAACAGAAACGGCTCACAGCCGCGACCGATTAATGTGTATATACCAGTGTTGCCAATTTAGCATGCTTATTCCATGCTAAAATAAGCATTTTTTGTGTCGTTTCGCATATTTATATGCTGTCTACCATATGGTATATTTTTGGCATACAATTTTAAATATGAGATCAAAATATATGTTTTGCTATTACTAATAACTTGATGAGTGTTTTTTTTTTTCTTAGGGTTGCATATAAATGTATCTTCACAGTGTGATAGGTCGCAAACCTATCGCCAGGCGGGCACATATCCAATCCCAAGCAATTAAAGTTAAGATGGTACATAGTTACAATAATTGTTAACATAAATATACATAAGACTTTTCGCCTCTGTGGTCTAGCGGTTCAGTAGTTGGACTTGACTGCATGAGGTCCTTGGTTCGAATCCCGGGTCGGGCAACAAAATTAAAATTAGGTTTTTCCAATTTCCTAATAAAAAAAATGTTAATCGGGATAGGATATGTGCCCGGTTGGCATAGGCTTCTCACCTATCACAGTGTGGGGCTTAGTATCTTCGGCTAGTCGTGGTTGCCCTGGTTGTGCCTCTGCCTACCTATTCGGGGATATAGGCGTGAAGATACAAATATTTTTTAAGACTTTTAGCATATTTTATTATAGTCTTGTTGCCAACATTAGCTGACAATAACATCCAGCCTGTCATTTAGGACGTCCGAGCGCTCAAGGTCACGTCCGCGACTTATGTCCGATAGCTTTTAGGGCTCGGTGTACTTTTACTATCTAGATATAAAATTTGTTGCCAGCTTTAAACTTAAACTTAACATTCCGGCCACAAGATTACACACCTGTAACATCTATGGTGTCTATAAACTGTGGTTGTCAATGACCGCCAAGGGAGCCTTATGCTTGTTATCTATAATATGCCATAATAAAACAAACATAAACTAATTTATCTATGTTTCTTTTCACGCAGGCTGTATTAGCGATTTTTATTGGCATTGCCTTGGGAGTTGCATGGGGAGTGTTGGCTGACGTTCTTCCCGACCACAGCGATGTTTATGCTCCCACGATACGAAGTATTTTTATATTTGCTGGAGGATTATTTTTTACTTATGCTGGCGGATACTTGGGATGGGGTGGTACATGTGAGTTTACTTACTCTTTGTTTATAACCTATCTGTTTTTTATGATAATTGAAGGCAAACAAGCAGACGGATTTCTTGATGGTAAGAAATTCACGCCGCGTACAGACACCAAAGGTGGTAATGGTGCGTTGTGAACCTGAAGCCGGGATGTTAGGCTTCTAGCTAAAGTAAAAAGTGAGTACTGCGAAACTCTACCACCATGTCAGATGTCACGGTGTTAGTGACGGTGAGCCTATGCTCGCCTTTTACGAGCTGCCTGGTAAGGAAAGCAGATGGTCTATTCTGCAAAGGATCCGAACCAACACGGAGAAAATTTTTAACAGTACATACTAGGGAATTAGCAACAAACTGTTTCTTAGAAATTAAATCAAACAGAAAAAGTCCTGAGCTAAGCATTTCAGATTTTTTCTAGGTATTAACGGTAATGTAAAAGAATGGAATTAAAAATTTCGCCACAGGACTTGAATCCTCAGTAGCTTAAACAGTTAGAGCATTCGTCGGTTTCCTTGATTTCCCTTGGATTCATCAGATCCAGACTTGGTAGATTCGTTCGTTCGGATGGAGTCCGAACTTTTAGAATAATTTTTAAAATCGGTATAGAAATAATGGAAAATTTCTACTAACCTAAATAAATACAAGAGTGAAACACAACCTTCCCCTTTTTTCGAAATCAATTACAAAAGAAACTGATCTAAAAGGTTAGTCACATTTTCAAACAATAGAGATTGTTTCCCAAGATATGACTTCAGGCGGTGTTCGACAGCCAATATCGCAGCACCTGACACTCGTCTAAAGTTTAACAAGTTGCGAAGATAAAAATAAAACAACAGGACTTTTCTCACCCGATAGTGGTAGTGTAGAAATTACTTTAACAAGAGCTTTACGAGTCATATAACCATCACGCTATACAGTTTTATTTCTTTCTAAATATACACATCAAACCAGCCAGTATATTGGTTATTCGTTCAGTTCTATCCATAGATTAGTAAAGGGACGTTATCTGTGACGAGTAACGGCCAATGTTAATAATGTATCTCAATCTAATGGATTTCAAGCAATCTAGATAGCTGCGTATCCCGCGGCCTATCCCTTACCTATTTGCCATATTTATTCTGTCCACAGATATGTTATTGGCAAGCGATAACATAAAAATGGATCAGAATAGCAATCTTGGACAGCAAGTTTTGGATTAGGATTGATTATTAATATTGGCCGTAAGATTGTTCTGTCACATTGTTCTGTCTTTAGTTGACATATGTCTTCAATTTTTGTCTTTAGTCATTTAAGCACTATAAAAAAAGGATACGTAGAAGAAACTTTATTTTTTTTCTAAAAAGTAACGTTAATGTTTGAGTTCGATTTACAAAAGTATATATTTTAATTTATTATGATCAAAATTATGATTTATCATTTACCTTAGATATTATTCCACGTAATCTATTTAAGTTTATGCGGACGTATCCAAATTAATAGTTTTCCGCCTGGATATTTTCCGCATTCGGATTTTGGTCGTCATATTATAAGCTCTTATAAATCTTGTTTCGTACAAAAAGCTCGGAACTTGTATTCGGTTGTCGAGGTCAAGAATCAGCCTTAATAAATAATAGTTTAAAAAGCTTACGAAATCAATTCTATAATATGTAACTGACCAAAAAAATATATACCTAATTATTTTCTACAATTTCAAATACAAAAATAGAGTGATTAAGAAAAAAAATGTATCGTATTAGCCTAAGAACTCACGGAGTGGTTTTTACCCGCGCCCGCGGCGGTTGCGGGCCTGCGGCTTCTATAGAATGCTATGTATATTTATGTACCAAAAGTAAGAGCACATTTCACGACGCGTTTTACAGTTGCAGCGCCCGCGGTTATTTGCGGTTCCCGCAACAGCGGTCGCCCGCCAGTAGAATTTTACAGTTTGCGGATAATTATAAGCGTGACGCGTTTGTGACCGTACAAATTACTGGTCTCGTGAGTATTGAAATAAAACCGCAATTCCGCGACCGCCGCTGGCATGGGTAAAACTGATCAGAATCGCCTTAGCCTAAGAATATTCTGTTCATAAAAATTTGTATTTTTGAAATGCTGCGGGGCACTCGGTCCTTGGTATGGATGTGAAGTTTTCAATTCAATCGAACCTTTTAAATTAGGTAAAAAACATATCCTAAGATTCCATTATGTAGATAACTACGTGGATAACAACAAAGTTAATGATTTCCTCAAAAATGGTTTAACAGTATGACTTGTCGAGTTGTTCTGGGTCTATGTAAAATAGACCATTCGCTTACTGCCGTTCGCCTGGTCAGAGACGAGCATAGGACAAATAGTTAACAACAAACAAGATTACTACTATTGATAGAGAACTTTATAACAACCTGAGTAATAAATAACCACCTTAATTATTCCTGCCATCTTAATGTCAGGCCGGTAGATCCTGGGTACAGAATAGAGATGCACATATACTATCTATGATGTCTATAGGTGACAGTTGACATTTATCATCAGGGAATATGTATATAGTATGCTTTTTCCCATTCTTATCTCGTAATATAAATGTGGTGTCGTGGGACACCAGGTAAGAACGAATTTTGACACAATTCGTGGGTATATAAAGGTGAGAAAGGTATTGTAAACTACTCGCTTGTATACACGACTGTCGCGCCTGCGCACGTCTCATTTAACGGTTTTATTCCAGTGACTTTTTCTTACGGTATTACTATCACATTTTTTTCAGTTCAGTCGCGCAGCAAAATCCTTATGTCCTCCAAACCTGCCATAAGGAAGTTCGTTCCAAAAACAAAAGAAACTGATGTCACAATAGAAATGAGAACATGTATTATAGTTTTGACGATGTTAATATTCTTTACGTTTATTGTCCTTCGTTTCAATTACGTTTAATAAATGTTAGACCGGTTGTAATTAAAATCGTTTCGTAATAAAACTCTTATTGCTACAATATGGCTTTTATACGGGTGTTACTTATTTGAAATTTGTAATTGATACTTTTCAATAATTGAAACATTTATACTTGTACAGGGGTAAATTGTCACCTCCGTGGTGTAGTAGTAGTCCGATGTTGACGTTGACTATAACTGAGATTCGATTCCCAGGTCGGGAAACTCAAAATCTGTTTCTTGTTAACCTACATACATATCTTATTTTATCTAATATATAAAATTCTCGTGTCACGGTGTGCGTGATTGAACTCCTCCGAAACGGCTTAACCGATTCTCATGAAATTTTGTGAGCATATTAAGTAGGTCTAAGAATCGGCTAACATCTATTTTTTATACACC
Source organism: Calephelis virginiensis (assembly GCA_002245475.1). Classification (NCBI taxonomy): domain Eukaryota; kingdom Metazoa; phylum Arthropoda; class Insecta; order Lepidoptera; family Riodinidae; genus Calephelis; species Calephelis virginiensis. The sequence continues at coordinate 85,289 of NJDC01003479.1, forward strand.
TAAGTGATGAGGGTGACTCACCTCAAATTTTTGTACTAAAATCACATTAGGAATATAGCAGAACAACGTCTGCCGGGTTAGCTAGTAATGTATAAAAGAAAGTCGGGTTTGTTACAACACTTGTAACTCGAGATCTGTTGGAACAATTTTCATGGTTTTAGATTCGTTGGATTTGTCTTCGCCCCGAATAGCAGAATAGACCTTAAAAACAGTAAAAACAATTTAAAAAATATGAAAGATGAATCAGTCGTGATAGTTAAACCGATTAGGCTAAAAGTGAATGGAGAGGTAGCTTAAAACCGGGAAAAGGATATGGCGTACATTTTATATCTTACAACAACGAGAAAACAAGGAAAAACGACATTTTAATTTTTCCCATACAAACAGAACGAGCGGAACGATGTTCGCCGGAACAGCTAGTATAGATATTAAAGAAAGTCGTGTTAGTTACACTATTATAAGAACAGCTGAACCGATTTGGCTTAAAATTGATCTTAGCTTAGATCCAGGCAACGAACATAGGATACTATTTATTCCCATCGTTTACTAGAAAAAGTATCTTGACGCCCATATCACAGAAGAGGTAGACAGAGGCACAACCAGACCACCCATGACTAGCCGAAGACGCTAAGTCCCATAATGTGATAAGTGGCAAGCCTATCGCGAAACGGGCACACATCCTAAACCCGAGCAATAATTTTTTTAATAGAAAATTTGAAAAACAACATTTCCTTTTTCTTGCTCGAGTCCTGGAATAAAGTCCAACAGCTGGACCACTCGACCACAGAGGTAAAAACTAAAAAAAAATATTTTTCCCATAAGTACAAGTTCGTTAGAGCAGCTAATATTCTAATAAATACAGCTTTGTCTAGTATTGGATAAATGCTCAGTTGCATTTCCCACCTATTGTATTTTATGTATGTACATTCGACTAATCGTGCAAATGTGCAAAATCTACAGGATATCCTATACTTCAACTTGGAATACAGCAATGGCGAGCACTAGCGCTGTGGCGGCAGGAATAGGTAAAGAGGTGGTATCAATCCAGGGTAGCTGCTGCACATCATCCGTTTATATTTAGTGATTCTGATATAAAAAAGGTAATCGAAAAATAATACTTCAACACTGTTATCGTTTCTTTGTTGGTATACAAGCTGATATATTAGAAAAACTTTTCTCTCGCCTCGGAATCAAAAACATAGACAAGTCACACAAATTGAATCTAAGTCCAAAGTAAGCGAATTATGTGCATTTATCAACGACACTAATACATAGAAATACTTCAGAATAAATTTGATAAACACTCAAACCCAGAAATGCACACATGTAAATGTTTTTCACACCGAAAAAGGGTGGGATTGAAAGAAAGAATTGGTGTTGAAATGAGAAAGGGCATACTCCGCTGGTTCAGTCATGTGGAAAAAAACATGAAAGATTGACATAGCAAATATATTTACAATGCGAATGTGGATATATGTATGTACTTGGAGAGACCTAGGTTGACTTTCCACGATCAAATTGCTCAAAAGATATCCGAGGGTTGTATCAAGAGTCTCCGAAAAAGGGTAATCAATGTGGAGGAAGCCAGAACAGTCCACAAGGATCGTTAGATTTAGCACTCGATACCTCTGTCTACCCCGCAAGGGACTTGATGTGGAGATATGGGTAGGTAAGCATCACACGAATGCCTGTACCAGTCGGGAATTGAATCCGAGCGTAGCGTTTGATCGGTGAAGTTAGGCATTACGCTAACCCCTCAACCAACGTGACGGACAATAGTAATAAAAGTTCACTTTTATTTCCCTTAACTGTTTGCTGTTTTTTTTTATATGCTTGACTTTTTCTCAAAAAGTTTTTTAAACAGAAGTAAACAAGCAATTGGATTTCCGTCATAAGGAATGTGTTTCCATATATGTCCATAGTAACTAAAATGATTTTAAACTTAAATCTTCGCGTATTATTAACATTTTTAATTATACCAGTGGTCGCCCATTGGTTGAAATTCAGCCATTTTAATAATTTAATATCCAAATTTTTAATATCTTGTTGATAAAAACGCCATCTTCATTTCTTAAGACTAACTACTTTGTTTCCTAAATAGTTAGTGCGCCATCTGTGATCTTTTATCGTTATCATCAATATATTTGTTTATGTATGTCAAATGCTTGGTAGTGTGGGTAATGTTTTAAGCATTATTATCAAAAATATTAGCGTTCAGCACTTTTCTTACACATGAACTATAAGTATGCCAAATTTTATGCACCTGCGCCCGCGCAATTTTCGTAAAAAAAGGTTTTGGCATCACGTATTAATATATACCTAGATATAGGGGATAATCACGATATATTTTATTAGTCGATATTTAAACATTTATTTTTTACACAGCCGGTGTTGCCATCATGATATGCGCAGGCGCTGCTGGTACACGATGGGAACGTCGTGGTTGGCCTATCAATAACAATCCAGTAGCCGAAGTCTACAAACTACTATGGCGAATATTTGAACCAATGCTGTTTTCTCTAAGTGGATATTTTCTTGACGTAAGTTGAAAAGGTTTTGCTTACATTTCATCTTGTTACAGTTTTGGATATTACTCGACCAATAACGAACCGATTTTGATTATTCTTTTTTGGGAAGTTTTTTTTTATGTTAATGTAAGGCAAACAAGCAGACAGGTTTCCTGGTGGTAAGAAATTCATGCCGCCTACAGACACCAAAGGTGGTAATGGTGCGTTGCCAACCTGAGGCGGGAATGTTAGGCCTCGAGCAAAAGTAAGTTTAACGGCTACCTTACCCTGCGAATCGGAATACGTCAACGGCAAGCATTGGACATTATGGCGGCTGGAATAGGTAAGGTGGTGGTACCAATCCGGGCGAATCGCTGCGAAACTCTACCACCTTGTAGGATGCCACGGTGTCAGTGACGGTAAGCCTATTACGAGCTGCCTGGCAGAAAAGCAGTCTATTCTGCAAAAAAGCCCGGACCAACACGGGGTAATATGAATGTATATGAAATTTAGCATACCATTATGAAAATCTTATGATTGTACCTGTGGTTTTAATCCTCTAAAAACTAATCAAAACATCATTCACTTATTCATGTCAATGTTTTTTCAGATATCAGCGATGTCAGCAAAGGAGTTTGGATTAATAGTGGCTTGCATATTTCTTGCTCTCTTTCTCCGCCTCGTCACGGCTTTCTTGATAGCTCTTGCAAGCGAACTAACAGTCAAAGAGAGTCTTTTTATAGCTATAACTTGGATGCCAAAAGCCATTGTTGAGGTAATACAAAGATTTACTAAACTGTTTTTATTGCTGCGTTCTTTGCCGAGTTTAACGATTTTCGGTAGGCGATAAGTTTTACCCCTACCGGAAGGCTTGAAGAAGGCACTGGCTTGAAGATCTTAAACTTTTAAGTACTAAATATATTCATTTATTTATGTCCGACTTTAAAACAAATTCGTCGAATTGGTTAAATGTTTGGCGAACAGAGCCCCGAGTGTAATGGCAACGTCAAAAATCATCTAACGTAACTTTCGCGTTAGTGAGTAAACTTGTAACATGTAGTTACACGTTTTAAGTGCGAGTGTAATGC
>NJDC01003479.1:89006-99367 GCA_002245475.1 Calephelis virginiensis
CAGAGCAAATTTCAAATAACGAGACATATCATTTTATATTGTACTAGCAGTTTCACGCAGCTTCGCCTGCGTAACTTGGCTTTTCTGCACCGATTTTGATGAAACAAAGCCTATGCCACTCAGGGGTAATGTAGCATTCTAAGGGTGAAAGAATCTTTGAAATCGGTCCAATAGTTTCGCAGTCTATACATTTCAAACAAACAAAATTTCGACTTCAAATTTATTAGTGAATAGCACTTAAAAGTAATAGGTAGTATATATTAATATTAGATCTTTATTATTTTTTACTTTTTAGTTTTGAAGTCGGTTTTAATTAACGTAGTTAGTTTTATTAAATAGTTTTTAGTTTCTTGATACGATTAAATTTAATAAAAATTAACAGCGGAATAGGTGACAATAGGTAAAAAATGGTCATAAAATAAAAACTACTGGGCCTACCTGAATCATTTTTTTTATGGGACCAATTCGAAACCATTCCGCGTCAAACAAAAAAGAATTACGTAAATTGGTTCAGAAACCACGGAGAAATCGGTGTACCTACATAAAAAAAGCACCGGCGGAATTGAGAACCTCCTCTTTTTTTCAACTCGGTTAAAAAGTAGTCCACTGCGCACAACCGTTCTGTAAGGAGCCGACCACGCGCATACCACGTCATAGTCCGGTGAAGTTGTAAAAACCTCGCGTTTAGCAACAAATTAGCCATTCAAAAAAAGCATACCATGCGTCTGGGCCGCGCGGTTATATGTAGATTTATAGTGTTATTTTAAAACTGCGATACCTCCTAAGATATTCATTTCAATCGAATGATGTATAGGGCAAATTTGTTTTGAATGATACACTTGGGATGAATATCGTATTTGTGAAGATAAGGCTTAATATCACGTTTATAAAAACAGTTTCGCGAATAATGCATTATTATAATATATACCTAAACTTTTAAGATAATCTTGGTTAGCATAAAGAAAGTTATAGTGAGCTAACCTTAAAATATAGACATTTGCTGTCGCGGACTTTTTTTAGAACTTCTAAAGGGTAATAATTCTATCACACATGATTATTGCGAAAATTTAACCGTTTACGCAGCGCACGCAGCCGAAACCCTCAAAACTTAAAAATCCCCCGATTTTGAAACAGCCTTCTTTGGTGTTCCGCTCCTATTGGTATTAGCTTGATGATATATGACATGTAGCCTTCATCGACAAATGGGCTATATAACACTGAATTATTTTTTTAAATCGGAGATTAACGGGTTCAAGAAACAAACAAACTCGCTTTATAATATTAGTACAGATTGTATTAACTACCGGTGATATCGAAATTAGTAAATAATAATTCGAAAATAACACCTCCGATAAAAAGTATACCGGATGACGTTTTGTGCAAGTGAAAGAAAGTATCTTCACCCTCGTATGCTGGAAGTGATAGACAGAGGTACAACCAGGACACTCACGATAAGCCAAAGGTAGCACTTAGTATCGTAATGTGATAGTTGCAAACCTATTGCCAATAGGATATTTATCCCGTATAACGTTGTTTAGAAAATTGATAAAACTTAGTTTGAGTTGGCCGACCCGGGAGTCGAACCTGAGACCAACGCCCATACCAACTCATCAGACCACAGAGCCGATAATAATACTCTTTTTATGCTAATAAAGTCGCCTCTGTGGTCCGCAGTCAAGACTGCATGAGGTCCCGGGTTCGTTTGATTGGTTTAGAAGCTATTTAGAAAATAGAAAACAGTGTGTTGAAATATCTAGACTAAATTGTAACCGCAAAAAGGTCTATACTTCAAATTATCTTTTTAATGACTGCGCTGTACCACAAGGTAGCGTTTTAGGCCCATTAATTTATTTTAATTTATATAAAATAATCTGCCTGATGCTATTAAACATAATTCTGTCTTATTTGCTGATGATACTACCCTTCTCATCACGTGTAAGAATAGAAGTGATTTAGTTAAAGAAACAACTGTAACTTTAAATAAAGTGGCAGAATGGTTACATGAGCATAATCTAAAAATAAATCTCACAAAAACAAAATTAGTCGAATTTCAGGCACACTATAGAGAAACTAAAAAAATTCAAATATTTTTAAATAATACTTTTATAGAGAATATAGATTTTACCAATTTCTTAGTAGTTAAAATTGATAAATTATGCAATTGGAAATCACATATTTACTCTCTATGCAATAAAATTGATAGATTTGTATATATATTGAGAAAAATAAGATAAGTAGCATGCTTGGATGCATTTCTCTTAGCTTGTCATGGGTATATTTCATCGGTTTTGCAATATGGTATTCCTATTTGGGGAAATTCTGTAGATTTAATTAGAATCTTTAGAGTACAAAAGAAGTTTATTCGCGCCATATGTAGTGTTAACCAATTGCATTCATGCAAACCACTTTTTAAGTCGCTTAAAATTTTACCTTTACGTTGTTTGTATATCTTGGCTGTATGTGTCGTTGTAAAAAACATTATCATTTTGTTCAAAACAAATGCTGAAATGTTGGGAATTTAATGTTTTAGAAATAGTGAGAAATTGCTTGTGCCAAACCAAAAACTTAATATTTATAAAAATAATGTTTACTGTATGTCCATTCGTATACATCCATTAAAAAAAAATCGAAGGAAGGTATTTGACTTGTTGTTAGATAAAACATATTATAGTGTCAAGGGTTTTCTTTTAGATAAGAATTTATAGCAAAATAACTAATAATTATTAACCAAATATAATGAAAGTGATGGTTGCCGAGGAGTTTGTTTTGCCGTTTCTTCTCCTGTCTGGCTAGGTTTGGAAACGGTGGTAGTTTACGGTAGACAGGGTTAAATTTAATTATAGTTTTTAAATGTTTTGGTAATAAATAATTAAACTAGTTATAAATACAAATAATTGGATTAAAAGTTAAAGCATACATATGCTTTAACTTTTAATCCAATTATTTTATATAATATTTTTTGATAAATGTTAAAATATTTGCACACCAAAGTATGGTAGAATATGTTGATATACTTAAATATTTTTGTAACATCTCATTTACACACATATTCCGCAAATAAATAATTTTCTTTCTTTCTTTCGAATCCTGGGTCGGGCAATAAAAAGAAAATTTGGATTTTCCAATTTTCTAATAAAAATAATGTTGCTCGGGATTGGATATGTCCGCGGTTAGCGATAGGCTTGCCAACTATCACATTGCGGGATTTAGTGTCTTCGCCTAGTCGTGTGTGCCCTGGTTGTGCCTCTGCCTCCTCTTCGGGGATAGGGGCGTGAAGATACTTAAGCAAATAAATATCATAGACCAATATTTGTGATAGTTTGCACATAAAATGTGACTTAACTCAAGAATTGTGAGTTAAATTTTGTCTTGATTTTCCATATTTCATTCTTAATATCGTGGGATTTGTTATTAAAATATTTGCTTATATTCTGATTTTAATACAATAAATCTGTTTGTTCTATTTATCTAAATCCATGTATTTATACAACACCGTAGATAAGCGAGTAAATATTGCGAGCGAATATTTAAAATTTGCCCTTATATATTACTCAGCTCTTCTGAGATCCGTCTGCTTGTTTTTTTTTTTTCATTATTAGTAGATATTGAATGAAACGGGGCTTAATTTAAAATCTGTTAGTAATTTCTCCGCAATGTTATAAATCAATAAAAATAACTACGTTCAAAAAATCGACTTCAAAACTAAAAAGTCAAAAATAATAAAGATTTAATCTTAATTATATACTACCTATTATTTATGTGTGCTATGGGTTTGAAGTCGGTGCCAAGCCTTAAACTAGTAATTGTATTATATTACTAGTAACTAGTAAGTAATAAATTGTCTTGGCACTGACTACAGACCTATTAGTAAATAGCACATCTCAATAATAGGTAGCATATCATTAATATTAAATCTTAAGTACCTTTTAATTTTTAACTTTGAAAGCGGTTTTCTATACTAGTTATTTTTATTTAATACATTTTAGTTTATTGCTGATATGATTTAATTTAATCGAAATAGACATCGGGATAGGTGACAGTAGATAAAAAATGCTCATAAAATAAAAACTAATAGGCCTATCTGAATATTTTTTTTATATAACCAATTCGAAACTGTTTCGCATCAAACAAAAAAAGGGATTACGTTAATCGGTTCAGAAACCTCGCCAAAATCGGTGTATAAACAAATATATACCGGCCGAATTACGAACTCCTTTTCGTCAAAGTTGGTTAAAAACCAATCAATATTTTATACTACTTGACTAATCGTAATTATGTTTTCTGGAATGTTACGAGTATTAATTTTGTGATTTTTGTATTGTACATTTACTGTCTCTGCTGTAACACATGGTTATAATGTACTTATATATCTTCTATATACTATAAATTCTTATCTTCCAATACTATACAATGCACCTATACAATCAAAGATGGATGAATGTTAAAGGAACGCGATGACTAGACATAAAGTAGGATATGAAAAACAACATTCTGAATGTAGAAAAAGCGTCAGACAGCAAATTAGAGAAGCTAGCTAATGATAAACACACGAAAACGAGTTTTTACTGGGATTAACGCATGCAAAGAGAATAAAGTTATGACCTTTTGAATAAATATTTAATATTTTTAAATGGAAAGGTTACCTACCTAAACAACTCTACAATACTACCTTTAAAACTAAATCTGGGCAGGGGCTCCACAGTCCCAGCTCCTTCGGTTTGACCGCATTCAACGTAGAGCAATTCGAATTGTCAATGACCGGGCAATTACCAATCGGCTTGATTCCTTGGCATTGCGTAGAGATGTTGGGTCACTCAGTGTTCTCTACCGCATCTATCATGGGGGATGCTCTGAGGAGATGTTTGGTTTAATTCCAGCCGCTGATTTCCACCTTCAGACATCTCGTCAGAGCTTAAAGGGCCATGTATGCTAAAATACTTCAGCGATATATAAGTATTATACCTAAAAGATAACTGTTTCAGTTTTTATATTTTATTTTCAAATTACTTATATAGTGTCAAAAATAGTGGTTTGGCGCTTAAGACATTTACTTTAGAGCGCAATATTTCATAGTAATCATGGAACGGGGGAGTGCGCTGATTGGCTCTTCTGGCTGACTAAGTATGGGGCCTTAAGGTATCATGCCCATCATTTCGATGCGTGGCGATCTACAACTGTGCGATTCCGAAGACATTTTTACCCCGTATAACACCTTTGTGGAATCAGTTACCCAGGGCGGTATTCCCAAACAATTATGACTTAGAAACTTTCAAGAAAAGTGCGTACTTATTCCTTAAAGGTTGGCAACGCATCTGTGATACTCCTGGTATTGCGGATGCCCGTGGGCGGAGGTGATCACTTTCCATCAGGTGACCCACTTGCATGATAGAAGAGGAGGCAAACGATGCCTCCTCTTCTATAAAAAAAAAAACTCTCTCATGAAACATGAAGAATGAAGCTCTAATAATGGACACTACTACAAGTTACACTCCCAACGAAGACCTGATTTCATTTCCAAGTACTGCTGACTTACTCTAATGTATTGACTTTTCTTTTACCTTTACTTTGTTAATTGTATTTTGTTCTCTTAGAAAGAGAGGTCAGTTCATTAAAGTGAGTCAGTAGTATTTGGAAACGATGTCAGGTCTTTGTTAAGACGGTACCTTCTAGTAGTAATTTAGATATATGCTTCAGATAAACAAATAATGACATTTCTATTCGACCATCTCATTGGTCGAGTGGCTAACGTACACGGCTAATACATCGACTAAACGCGTGGCTTGGGTTCGATTCCCGACGGGGGCAGGCATTTGTGTGATGTGATTTGTGAACATTTAGATGTCTGCATTTCCGGGTCTGGATGTTTATTAAATTTATTCTGGTATCTATTTAAGTATTTCTATGTATTAGAATCGTTGACTAACTCCCATAACACAAGCATATAATTTGCCTACTTTGGGGTTAGATTCAATTCGTGTAGTTTGTCCAGGGATATCTATTCTATTTTATTATTTTTATTTTTTGTTTAAGGCTGTGTTGGTACGAGTCGCCACAGACTCTCTATGGTCAGATGGAGCAACGCCTCAAGATAAAAAAATTGCATCACAGCACTCAAACATTATTGTGATTGCTATAATCCTTACTTCAACATTGGGCTCGGTACTGACTACTATAATGGGGCCTGTTCTGCTTACACCAAATTCAAAAGTGGCGCCTCAAGGTAATTAAAATCCTTTAATTACTAACACGGTTTATGGCTCAACTAGTTGTTACTTGCGGCTTTCTCTTTTAGTTATTCAGCTATTTTGCAAAAAATCTTTGAGAAAATAATAAAATATAATCTGGTCATATTTTTTTATGTTTTGAAACCAGAATCATGTAATAGATTCTAACTAACAAGACACACGATGTTATGTATTAAGTATATACAATGTGATTTTTTGAAAGTTGTTCAACCAAAATGTGCGAATACTGGACAAATAAGTAATTATGGAGGAAAAAAATTAAAAAAAAATTGCAACACGTCCTCAAAAATACAAGCAATTTAATTTTTTTGTGAGAAAGCACCGTCAACAGCGACCTTTATGTTCCGCTCTGCCAAAAATCTGGCGATCCAATAGCACAATTTCAAAGGCAAGCAAGCAATAAATAGCAAGTCCAATGGAGGGAATCTTTGACAGAAGCGCGTTGATCCACACTCGAGGAAAGGCTTTCTTTTTTTTAATAGCTTCAATGTTGCTATTCTTTTTACAAAATTACCGGATTTTCGTGAAGGCTTTCGCTATATCCACTCATGGTCAACGCTTGCTCTCCGCCTATTGCGCCCACCGGTGAATTAAATAAACTAAAAGATCACCAGCCGAACGACCACAACAAAATATACAACAAAATATAGACAGGGATTTATATGTATATACACCTGTTTATATTTTGTGATCGTACCGACGATCATTTATTAGCTGATACTCTTCCCATCACAGTAAGAGCTGGCAGATTATTATGGTTTCCATCATTTTTAAGATTTGGGAAGTTATAGCCATAGGCCTGTAGTTGGTCACCTTTTTTTGGTATGGGGTGCACTAACGCTATCATCCATAAATTCGGTACAATGCCTAATGAGTAAGAGAACTAGAAAGGACTGGAAAGGACCAACTTAGGAGTAAACATTTTAAGGACAATCAGAGGAATGCCATCGCGCCTACCCCACTTATTGATATCCTAAGAGAAAATAATTCTAAGCCCTGAATTCTTCAGAAATTTTATATCTAGTCCAAAAATTTTACGACGAGTTGAAACAAAAAGAGAGCCCAGGAGGCAGGACGAAAGCCTTTTTTCTATGCATTATGGTCCAACGAGTCATCCTCTCAGTGCGTTTACATCTTCACCATCCTTACATACTCCGCAAAAATTCCCTTGGATGGCCTTAGCGGCAGACCAAAAGGCTATTGTTGTTTTTGTTCAATTTTTCACTAATTCTGTCAGTGTTCTGATTTTGCCATGGCAGTAGCTCTTTTGAAAAACCTAATGAAGTGTTCTTTTCTTAAACTCACTGGCAACGTTAAACCAAGACTGGGACATTCCACTGATAGGTACCGTAGAAAACGGGATCTTGAAGCAGCACATCAATGACAGCTTAAGCAACAAGGTCTGGATCATCCTAAGAGAAGAATAACTGTTTTCATGGGTAAAATACAAAAAAAAGAAACCAAACTGCTGAACAGCCAGCCATACCATACTTTACGATAACGACCAGATGGTTGTTGTTGTGACGTACGCATGGCTGATACTAAACACCGATTCAAATAATGGTCGGATGATCCTAGAGGAGCTTCCACAAAGATCGCTTATAATTTTAGAAATACACCATTCGGTTGTATTGAAGAATATAAGCAATAAAAAGCGCTGTAGTCGTGTGCAATATGACACATGTAGAAATAAATTTACAGTTACGATAACTATGCTTATTTTTATTGGTGACTAGCCTATCCGGAGAACTTTCTTAATTTACCACTTGACTTGATAACCTTAATGCACATTTTTTATCTCCTCCCCTAACCCTAGATCTTAATTCAAAATCTAATACATTATCCTACTTAGCTTATTTACCTATTCCTTAAATTTCCCCTTTTGTCTTGCTGGAAGTAACTGAATCTGAATTAGTCAAACACGTAAATAGTACATCCTCTTCTGCAACTGGCAATGATAATATTTGTTCACGCATAGCCTTATTACTACCATAATTATTGCCTATATTAACCCACATTTTTAACTTTTCTCTCACCTCCAATACTTTTCCTTCCGAATGGAAGATTGCCCATGTTATTCCTCTTCCCAAAGCACCATCTCTCACAGCTCTATCTCAATATTGGCCAATATCCATCCTTCCGTTTTTCTACACTACTAACATTATGATAAAACAAAAAAATACCCGTTTTGGTCCGATTTCGCTGAGTAGCCCATCTGCGCCTCAACCAAGCAGCCTGTAAAAGGCGAACACAGGTTAAAATATAAGTTATTAATAACAAAACCAGTGGTTATCCTGTGCAGATTGGTGTCATGATTCGATCAGGAGGCTGGAGTACGATTAGCATGATCATATACTTGCACGATTAGCCTAACAATCCAGGTCACAAGACAGCGAGCGACGCACTTACAACCGCTATGGTGTCTATAGGCCGCGCTTATCTCTTATCGTTAGTAGAACCTTGTGCTTATTTGCTGTTTTCGCCTTCAAGAAAATAATACAAAAAACACAACTGCCTTATGTGTACTTTTTCCCTCGTGTTGGTTTCAGCTCCATGCAGAATAGACCATCTACCTTCCTGCCAGGCAGCTCGTAAAAGGCGAGCATAGGCTTACTGTCACTAGCACCGTGACATCTGACTAGGTGGTAGGGTTTCCCAGCCACTCACCCGGATTGGTACCACCGCCTTCCCTATTCCTGCCGCCATAACGTCATGACGTGTTCCGATTATTATAACACGTTTATTGTATGGGGACTCCCCTTAATGTTTTTATTTTTTAGTATTTGTTGTTATAACGGCAATAGAAAGACATCATTGTGAACATGTCACCTTTTTGGCTATCACGGTTTATGAGCCTGAAGACAGACAAACAACGGAGGCATAGTGATAGGAGGGTCCGTTTTTACCCTTTGGATACGGAACCCTCAATAGCTACAAAACTTTACTGTTTTTGTTTAAAGAATTCAACCTCTTACTATGTTATGTGTCTGGTCAAAAGTGAATACAACAGGACCACCGAACATATATACTCTCTACCGAGAAAACAGGACGTTTTAATTTCTTTACGTTGAACGACAGTATTGACATGTCAATTATTTCAAATCTAGAATTAATCTACAATAATCATGAATACAATAATCACAAATTTACTAATGTGTTTGAAACCATCACATTTGGCCATCCAATCAAGTATAACCTCCTGGTCCACTTTAGAAATCGAAATTTAAATTCGTTTAAGTTCGTCGCCTTACCTATTCCTGCCGTCATGACGTATTCCGGTTCGGAAGGTAAGGTAGCCGGTAAACTTACTTTTGCTCTTTTGCCCGAGGCCTAACATCCGGACCTCAAGTTGGCAACGCACCATTACCATCTTTGGTGTCTCTAGGCGGCGTGAATTTCTTACCATCAGGAAATACGTCTGCTTGTTTGCCTTCCTATAAACATAAAAAAAAGTACATAACGATTGAATATTTATCAGATAATTAAGTGTAAATTATATAAAACAGTCTACTATCCTAAATATAAGTGACAATCGATGCAACACATTATTGCTATCAACACTAATTATTGAGTCACTAGGTACTATTGTAATAATCACAATCAAATACATCTCCAAATACGTAATACGAGTATGATTTTGACTAATTTTGTATTACATTATATCCGAGGTTGGTGTCAAGAGTCTCCGAAACCGGCGTGTTTGTATGAAAAGGGTAGTAAATGTGAAGGAAGCAAGACAGGTTTGTCAGGATCGTGAGGTCTGGCACTCGATACTATCTGCCTACCCCGTAAGGGACTTGGCGTGAAGATATGTATGTATGTATGTTTATTATTAATCCTTACTTTATACATTGTTCGAATTAATAACTTTAATAAAAAAAAAAAAAAAAACTTTAATAAATGTGTAAAATGTAAATTAAATGAAAAGGGTTATTAAACCACTACTGAAAATTTAGCTGACAAGAACGCTTGGGATTAATTGCTCCTCATGACAATCTCTTATTAATGTAATGTATCGTCACTTTGATTATTGTATAATATAATCAAAGTGATATATTTTATACAAAATATATTTAAATATATTTTAAAATAAAGAAAAAAATGACAAGCCCGCTG
>NJDC01003479.1:100116-119818 GCA_002245475.1 Calephelis virginiensis
GGGCTAGATCCGGTGAATAAGGTGGGTGGGGCAGCAATTCGTAGCCACAATCATGGATTACAGATATTACTTCCTCTCCTAGGATCATCTTTAATGCTCTCACGACCGCGCTTAAACTCAGCTACCCACTTCTTGACACTGGAATACGATGGAGCAGACTCCCCCAAAGTTCTCACTATATCTTGATGGATGTCTTTTGGTGATAGACCTTTTTTATTGAGGTACTTAATGACTGCACGGTGTGCAATTTTCTCCATTATTGAAAATTGCGTCAGATTGCTTCAAACAAATAATCACAGAAAATTTATATTGTGCAGTATCGGAATGAAACTGCGCACAATAAATCAATATGACACATAACAAATGATTTTATTAGATTTTAAAAAGATGTCATAGCTCCATGTAGGTTAGGCCACGAACTTTTGGATCAACCCTCGTATAAGTGTGCCAAATTTTATGCTCCTGCGTTAGCGCAATTTTTGTAAAAAGTGGTCCAAAGCTTTGGCATCACGTATTAATATATAGATATAGACGCGTCACAAGTGCCTCTTGTAGGTTACGTGAAGTAAAGATAATTTTGAATTTGAATTACAAACCATAATTATTATTATCCATATACGAGTACCTCATTATTGTATTTAAATAATGATCAGATAATAACATGTTAGTGATACAATCACATTAACTTATATTACCGTATATACCATATACCTACGTATAAAAAATCTTGGTAACATCTGATTTCAACAATTATTAAAAAGTATCTTCACGCCCATATCCCCGAAGATCCCTTCGGGTATTTTTGCAGTACCTCAAGCGATACCATGTATTAAGGTAAAACACCTCCATTTTCAAAAAAATAAAGTATCTTCACGCCCATATCCCTAAAGAAGTGGGCAGAGGCACAATTAGGGCACCCACGAGAAGCCGAAGACCCTAAGCCCTACAATGTGATAGGTGTCAAGCCCATCGCCAACCGAGCACATATCCCATCCCGGGCAACGTTAATTTTATAAGAAAAGAAAAGTATACATTTTTTTTTTGTTGCCCGACCCGGCGATCGAACACGGGACTTTAAGAAGTCAAGTCCGACGCCACACAGCTTCACCACAGAGGCGACATTAATACCGATCAAATTAGATTTTGTTGTTTGGTTTTAGGAACTATTTTAGCGTATAGTACCTACTCAATCTGCTCTGACTGTAATTTTAAAGTATAATAGTAGGTACTATTTAAATTATGCGCTTCGGTTAAATTCGTCAAGCTTCGAAAATCCGAATGCATTTTAAAGATCTATATAGAGTTGTTATTACATAATTAATCACTTCGCTTAAATTTAGATTCTGTCAGTACAAAGTGTAGAAAATGTAAACCCGAAGCGCATAATTTAAGGGGTTATGTATGCTAAAATACGTCAGCAATATACTGTTTTTTTCATACAAAGCAATTATGGATCTTGGCTACAAAAATACACATGATTAACATTAATATGCTTTATAAGACTAGTGTTTCCAAAACACGATTCATTTCACTTTGCTCGATAGAACAAAATTAAAAAGTTAACCCTTTTTTCAAAGCAAAATCCAACTGTCTACTTCAATTATGAAAATATCAAAAAACACCAGATTTAACGTAAACATAGATAAGTATTATACCTAAAAGATAACTGTTTCAGTTTTTATTTTTTTTTTTCAAATTACTTTTATAGTGTCAAAAATAGTGATTTGGCGCTTAAGACATTTACTTTAGAGCGCAATATTTCATAGTAATCATGGAACGAGGGAGTGCGCTGATTGGCTCTTCTGGCTGACTAAGTATGGGGCCTTAAATATAATGTTATATACATATATGCTATGCTAACCGATATGTTTTCTTTGTTTCAGATAAAAGCTATGGTACAGAACATCCATCTTCAAGGACTATGGCAACGAATAATAATTTAGATAACATACAGTACATAGATGCACAGTAATAATTAAATATTTACTATATAATATAAGCTTTTGATTAACAACAATGTTACTAATTTTACCGCCTCGTTGATCGAACGGTTCGCGTTCACGCCTAACGACCGCGGCCATCATCGAGGTTTGGTTCGTTGAATATTAGTAGTTAGTTAGTATCTTCACGCACATATACCCGAAGAGTTAGGCAGAGGGCAGAGGGCACCTACGACTAGCCGAAGATACTAAGCCCTACAATGTGATAGGTGGCAAGTCGCCAACTGGGCATATATCCAATCCCTAACGAACATTTTTTTATTAGAAAATTGAAAAAAAAAATATTATTGTTGCCCGACCCGCGAATTGAACCCGAGGTCTCATGCAGTTAAGTCCAACACCTTGACCGCTAGACCACAGAGGCGATTATTAGGGATTGTATTTCAGCCAGCAGAGTTTGAGTCATAATGCAACCTCTACAGTTGATAGTTTTATTTATTCTTGTCGTCGTGATAACTGTGTCTTGTTCCGGTCCGAAAGGATAGGGTAACCGGTAGACTTGCACAGTTGACACATACGAGAGCGACACACCTACAACATCTATGGTGTCTATAGATCACGGTTGTCTCTTACCATGAGAAGAGTTGTATGTTTATTCGCAATCTGATCACAAAAAAATATAACACCTACATAAAAAAAACATTTTACCTTTTCAGCGTTTGGTTATTATTAACGTGAAAGTGGTTCGCTAAAGTATGACATAAAGTGTATTGTGAAAAAGCACACGTGTTATTCAGAATGGAATTCCGACAGTGAAAATTAGAAATAGACTTTTTTAGCTCAAGAGAACGGTATTTTTACATACTGTATATCTTTAATCATCTGTGATTAGTATATTAATTATTAACATTAGTAGGCAAATAAAGAAATCACTACGGAGATAAAGATATTGTATCTATTGTAACTATTTTCATTGTGAATTATATATTGTACACTTTTTATACTTTGCATTTAGTAAAATGTTATCCACGCTAAATTCGAAGGTGTGTTTGTTAATTTCTTCTTTCCACTTGCTATGGAGTACTATCATGGTATATTTTTTGTGTGGAGATCGTTACGGAACCGGACAGTGACACATGTCACTCTTTATCCCGCCATTTGAAAAAGTGAAAGTAAAATAATTTCTTCGTGCTGGTCCAGGTCCGCTTAGTAGAATATACCATCTACCTCTCTTCCAGGCAACTCGTAAGAGGCGAGATGAGCACAGGCTAATCAGGTCATTGGTGATCACCAATACGACCACTTGTAGTAGGTTCTGTGCAGCAGCTGAGCAAGTGGCTCGAAATCCACCTTACCTTTTTCTTCCCTAATAATGATTTTAATTATGGTCCGATCCTCAGAGTAGTTCAATTTGTGTTATTTGTCCAGATATATTTATTTACTTTTTCGTAGTGGTCGACCATTGGCCGAAATTCGACCATTTAAATATCTAAATTAAAATAATTTGTTGATAAGAACGCCATCTTCATTTTTTAAGACCAACAACTTAGTTTCCTGAATAGTTAGTGTTATCTTTTATCGTCAACATCAATATATTTGTTTGTGTGTGTCAAATGCATGGTAGTGTGGGTAATGTTTTATTTATTGATTTACTGTACTTCATAGGCATTATTATTGAAAAATATTGGCGTTCTGCACTTCTCCTACACATAAGCTATAAGTGTGCGAAATTTTGTGCTCCTGCGTTCACGCAATTTTCTTAAAAAGCGGTCCAAAGTTTTGGCATCACGTATTAATATACAGATATCTTAAACTGCTGGTAGAGTGTCTGCTGCAACTTAGGGATCCACCATCTTAGGTAAGACGGTGGATCCCTATCCTAACAAGGTCATAACGAGGGGAGGTTTCAGCCACAGGACAGCGCCGCACCTATAACATCAATAGTGTCTACAGTTGTATCTTATTATCAGAAGACCCATATTCGTATGCTTGTAAAAAAATATGTACCTACATATCCACGGGCAATCTATACATAGGTATAATAAATCTGTAGAAGGGTCAATTCTGTACATTCTGTCTGTATGTTCAGGCATCACGTGAAAACTAACGGTTCGATTTCGATGAAACTTGGTATAATTATACCTTTTTATCCTGGACATAAAATGGGATAATTTTTATCCTGAAAAAAAACGTAGGAAAAAAATCTTAATTTTTCAGTTTTAGACCGACATCCGCGCGCCGGAGTCGCGGGCGGAAGCTAGTATCTAATATAAAAACAAAAATACCTTCATGAATAAATGAATAATAAATAAATATCCTTGTACAAGTTACACAAATTGAGTCTAACCCTAAAGTATGCAAATAAATTATATTGTTCTATAATAATTATATATGCTTGTGTTATTCAACGATCTTAGTACAAAAAAATACTTAAATAGATACCAGAACAAATTTAATAAACACCCACACCCGGAAATACAGACATCTAAATGTTCATCACACAAATGCTTGCCCCCGTTGGGAATCGAATCCAAGCCTCGCAGTTGGTCGGTGTAGTTAGGCTTGTATGCCAGTCACTCGACCAACGAGTAACCAAATAAATACTTTTATAAATTGTCGCTGAAGATACTATAAAACAAATAGGTGAGCATTTTTTCCGTTCATTACAATCACAAACAAATAAACAAAAAATTAGAAGTGAGGTTAATCTCTTAATTAATCCACTTCCTTTTGTCAGAAAAACCTATACAAAGACAGCACTTTTCAATTCTCATTTTTAAACAAGCTATTTGCCTGCGACTTTGAAAGCGAAGAATAGTAACGATTTTACCACAAACTTTCATCCTCTATTACAGTCCTTTGATGGTTGATTTTCTATTTAAAAATAGCCTATATTTGGACTCGGGTCTATAGCTATTTGCATGTAAAATTTCATCAAAATCCGTTCAGCGGTTTAGCAGTGGAAAAGCAACAGACAGACATTCGCATTTATTATTATATATTACATTACATATTAGTTATATATTGCATATTAGTGTGGATAATAGGTATGCCACTTTACCGGCTCATCGTCAATGTAATCAGACCAGTTACATTTTCTTAACAAGACTAATTAACACAATTGTTTTACGACAATAACTGCAACGACCTTATCTTTTTTTACAAAAAATAATGTATATCAAGTATTTTATTTCAATTAAAAATACACACACAAAAACAGAGTCGCTCAGCATGCGGAGAGAACAATGCTCGGTGTTTCTCTGCGAGATATGATCCGTAATTCGGTGATCCGCAAGAGAACGTGAGTAAACGACATAGTTCATAGAGTCAGCAAGCTGAAGTGGCAATGGGCAGGCCACATTGCTCGCAGAACCTATAACCGCTGGGTAAGAAAGGTTTTCGAGTGGCGGCTCCGCACCGGAGAACGTAGTTTTGGACGACCTCCCACCCAGTGGACTGATGATCTGGTCAAAGTCGTGGGGAGTCGTTAGATACGAGCAGCCGGTGACCGTGACTTGTGGCGCTCTTTGGGGGAGGCCTAGGTCCAGCAGTGGATCGGCTGTTGATGATGATAAAAAACACAGGGATATTATTTGTCCTTAATGGCTCCAACGATTTTCATGAAATTTATTATGCAAGCGATTTTGGGGTGGTAAATTAATCTAGCTAGGTTTTTATAAAACTAGCTGTTTCCCGCGGTTTCGCTCGCGATAAATTGAGATGTAAACTGTCCGATATTTCAAGTTAGGTTAAACTACACACAGTGTGTAAATTTGATTGAAATCGGTTTAGTAGCTTAGGAGTCCATCGCGGACGTACAATGTAATACGCAGTATGTATTTAGATATCGAGAAAAGCTGTATCATTAGCATCCAGGTAATTACTTTTCTATGTACGGTAATCGATTTCTCCGTCATATATGAGCTAAATTCGTTTTTTTTTTAAATATGTAATAGTGTACTTTTGAGGTCCTACTGCCTGAATCTGTATCTTACCTGCAATTTTCCAGGTAAATTGAGGAAAATACACAACTTTGCAATTATTAGAATAGAATAGAAAATAGGTTTAGTTACATTAACCTAACAAAAGCACTTATGACGAGTCTATATACTAAAAACTAATATTGAAACTTTACACTAATTTTTAATTATTTAGATGCATATTAGTTAGTCTAACTAAGAGTCTTGTCTGACTACTCACACACGACATATATTTTATGATAAAAAAAGTATCTTCACGCCTATATCCCCGAAGAGGTAGGCAGAGGCACAACCAGGGCACCCACGGCTAGCCGAAGACACTAGGTCCCACAATGTGATAGGTGGCAAGCCTATCGCTTACCGGGCATATTTCCAATCCCGAGCAACATTTTTTTTTATTACAAAATTGGAAAAACCCATGTTTTTTTATTTCCTGACCCGGGAATCGAACCCGGGACCTCATGCAGTCAAGTCCAACAACTGAACCGCTAGACCACAGAGGCGATCATTTTAATTAATTGGTATAAATAAATTTAATTGTGGTGAAACTGAAAACAACCGACTTTAATTATTTCATTACTACGACGCGACTTGAGCTTAGTTAAGCACTATTAAGTATAACACAAAAACCACTAGTCAGAGCATTATAAAATCAATATGGAATCATGACCTACACTTTCCAAAGTTTGTTTTTGGCGGAAAAAACATTTCGATTTGCTAACCTCGTCTTTTTAGAATCGGTTAAAAAGGCTACTTGTTTTTTTATGATATTAAAAGGCAAACAAGCACACTGATTTCCTGATGGTAAGAAATTCACGCCGCCTAGAGATACCAAAGATGATAAGTGCGTTGCCAACCTGAGGACGGGATGTCAGACTATGTTAGGTCTCGAGCAAAACTAAGTTTACCGGCTCCCTCCAAACCGGAACACGTCAAGACGTTATGGCGGCATGAATAGGTAAGGCGGTGGTACCAATCCGGATGAGTCGCTGCGAAACTCTACCACCTAGTCAGATGTCACGGTGTTAGTGACAGTAAGCCTATGCTCGCTTTTTTCGAACTGCCTGGCAAGGAAGGCAGATCAGGGTCTAATCTACAAAGGAGCCCGGACTAACACGGGGAAAACCGATTGTGATGTTTACCGATTTCCAGATTTGCTCATAGAAATATGTCATCTGTAGATACAAATTAATGGAATAATGATGTGTTGCCAGAGTTACAAAATTATGAAGCCAAAGGTAGTTCCACCGGCTATCCAAATCTTTCAGACTGGAATACGAAAATAAAGAGCACTGACGTTATGGCGACAAGAAAAGGTGACGCGGCAGTATCAAGTCCAAGGTCTCACGTTCGATTTTCGAATCAGGTAACTTAAAGTACGTTTTTCCGCTTCCTTATACGTTTTTCCTTAAAAATGTTGACCTCGTGAACTTACCATGTCAAACTCTTGAAAATCAGTTTTCTATCGGAATGGGTTGAAAATCGTTTGGACCTGATTGCACCAATTTTTCGATTGTACCAACGTTTGTTTGACCGCCTCGTTGGTCGAGTGGCTAGCGTACACGCCTAACTACATCGACTAACCGGGAGCTCGGGTTCGATTCCCGACGGGGGCAGGCATTTGTGTGATAAACATTTAAATATCTGCATTTCCGGGTCTGGGTGTTTATTAAATTTATTCGGGTATCTATTTAAGTATTTCTATGAATTAGAATCGTTGACTAGCACCCATAACATAAGCATATAATTTGCTTACATTGGGATTAGATTCAATTTGTGTGACTGGTCCAGGTATATTTATTTTGTTTATTTATTTTAGTTTCAACCTCAATAGTTATAAGACCCTTAGGGGACATACAACCTCATGAAAATTTTTTTTTTATTTGCAATGGGTTAAAAAAATCATCATCATCATCATCCGAAGGGCGTCCACTGCTGGACATAGGCTTCCCCCAAAGAGCACCACAAATCACGGTCACCAGCCGCTTGTATCCAGCGAGTCCCCGCGATTTTGACCAGATCCTCGGTATACCGGGTCCAATTTTATTGATGCAAACAGAATTTAATTAACTTAGATTATTATTAGACACCTGCACCCGACGAAAGTCCAATTCAATCTGCTTTGAAAACTCACAAATCTATATATTAATACGTAATGCCAAAACTTTGGACCCATTTTTACGAAAATTGCGCGGACGCATGAACATAAAATTTGGCACACTTATAGTTTATGTGTCTCCTACACTCCTACCCTCTTACCTCCTAGTGCAGAACGATAATAATTCAATTATACATTCAATAATAATGCTTATAAAGTACATTAAATCAATAAATAGAACGTTACCCACACTACCATGCATTTGACACACACAAACATATATATTGATGATAACGATAAAAGATCACAGATGGCGCACTAAAAGTTTGAAAACAAAGTATTTGGTCTTGAGAAATGAAGATTAGCGCTCTTATGAATACGATATTAAAATTTGTTATGGTCGAATTTCAACCAACGGGCCCCCACTAGTAGAATTGTAGAAATTGTATTACTTCAAATGCAAATGGAAACTAATCAGTTTTACTGTACATGTTAACCCTTACGACTTTGGGTATAACAGCACCATAGGACCCTTTGGTATGTGTTGAGGTAGTAAGGTTGGATTAGAATAGAATGCCTTTAGGGTGACCTAGACCAGGCTTTCCACCCGTTGTCATGCATCAATCTCATGGAGGTTTCCATGAATTTCTGGTGGTTAGACTTTCACCCATATTTTGCTTTTATTTACTACATTTATTTTCACGACTTTTACTACTTTTTTATTTAACATCACAGAATAATAAGTATAATAGCACTATTTAAATTATGCGCTTCGGTTATATTCGTCAGGCTTAGGAAATTCGAATGGATTTTAGAGATATCTGTATAGAGTTGTTATTACACATAAATAATCATTGAGATTAGTTATGTATGATAGATTTAGATTATTTAGATTAGGTCAGCCAATTTAAAAATAAAAGTATAAAGTGTAAAAAGACTAAAAAGTGTAAAGCTGAAGCGCATAATTTAAATATT
This sequence comes from Calephelis virginiensis, assembly GCA_002245475.1. NCBI lineage: Eukaryota > Metazoa > Arthropoda > Insecta > Lepidoptera > Riodinidae > Calephelis > Calephelis virginiensis. Next base: position 109,110 of record NJDC01003479.1, read on the forward strand.
AGTATTATATTAGTACACTGTGGTACTAATCTTTACTTTTCACTGTTATTTTTATATAAATAAAAAGCGGAACCAATTATTTAATTAACAACTAATTGCAAATGTCAATGAATCTTAAACTAAGTTAGTTAATTAAAAATAGGTAACTCCCAATAACTTGAACGAAACGTATATTTATGCAACATTTATAAAACGCAAGCAATGGTCATTCTTCATAGTCCACACGTAAATCTCCTGTCTACCCCAAAGCGCTTTCTTATTGCTCGGTCCATGCATTTCCTACTTTCGGAATACGAGAGAGACGAGATAAATTGGTTTCAGTGCATTAATGTCCACGAGAACATAAATCTTTACAAACTGCATGCCCGAATGCTTAGTTTTTCATGTAGTGTAAATAAAATAATTCTTATTAATATTATAAATGCAAAAGTATGTATGTTCCGTAACAGGTTAAAATTGGAGAAAACATTTTTTTGTAAAAAAGGCATCTTTACGCCGATAACCCCAGAAAGGTTGGCAAGGGCACAACCAGGGCACCCACGACTAGCCGAAGACATTAAATCCCACAATGTGAGAGGTGGCAAGCCTATTACCAACCAGGCACATATCCAATCCCGAGGAACGTTTTTTTTTTTATTTAAAATTGTAAAAACCAAACTTTCTTTTTGTTGGTCGGGACCTCATGCAGTCAAGTTAAACACCTGGACTGCTAGACCACAGAGGCGAAAAAATCTTATAAAATTTAGCAATCATGCGTACATGAGACCTTGAAAACAATTAAACTGCTTTTTATCTTAATATCTCGACGAGAAGAAGTCTAATGCACGAGGCAAAACCGCTTCGAACAGCTAATCCTATTAATATTTTAAATACGAAAGTATATATGAACTGATTTTCATGAAATAACTGATTTTCATGAATGACACATACATAGATGGTAACTAGAATTAACAGATAGGGTAGGTAATAGGTTTTTTCTCAAAAAACGATCCTGTGGGACCATTAACAACGCGGGAAACGCCGCGGGCAACACCTTGTAAAATATAAACCCACCATACATTGTTAGCACTTGGCAGAATTTCATAATTAATATTTTTAATACTTGTAAAACACAATACTCGAGTTAAAGTCAAGAAAAACCATAAGATTTGCACGATTACATCATTAAAAACTATGTAATGTTTCCTTATATTATTCTTTTCACCTGACTATACTTCGATATATACGAATTATGTAGGTATATTGCAGCTTACGAGTATTACATCTAAATCAGTAGCATAACTCACTTATTTATTGCGTTAAGTGAAATATAAAAACAGTGAAGATAATTTTGTTGCGCACACACTAAACTAATTTTAAGTTGTCGCTATCATCTTTCAACGAAAGAGACAAAATACTTTTAGTACTTGACAGTACTTAGCAGTACTTGACAGTCGTATACAGATTATTCTGACGATTAGTATACAGACTAATCGACGACATTTCTACAGAAGTTTAAACAATTTATTTAGAAACACTTGTACTTTCCACAATATATTTTTATTTTTATGGTTTAACCGACCGGTTTCGCTATACAAACATCATCAGGACTATATAACAAGTATAGTTGTTGTATCAAGTACGGAATTTCACCAAGCACCGACGATAAGAAGTATAGCAACTAGAAGGTATCTTAAACTATCACTCGGAAAATGTTGATTATAAACGTGCTGTTTGATTTGACATGTCCGGGCTAATCTGACATGTTTAAAATGTTCCATCTCGTTTGCTTTTGTTTCATATGTAAAAGATAGCATGCATCTAAAATAAGTTTAGTTTGTGAACAGCAGGATCACCATCAGTACATATATTAGCTTCATAACACTTGTTAAACCACCATTGACGAAATCCAGGTATTGCAAGCATTAACGCTGTTTGAACTACATTCTTAACCATATAATATGTTATTTATTATTAGGTATGAAAAGCGTGATTTATAGATATACTTTACAAATAAGCCGCGTAATCATCCTTTTTTAACTTACTGTTTTAAAAAGGTTTCTTTTCTGTTTATCTTTAAACCAAATTAAAGTTAGAAGCCAAAACCAGGCTGTGGATGATCTTTATATCAATATACCTAAAATCGAATCCCTCTTTCGCGTGGTCCTTGCATCAACTTGGCTAATTCAATCCAACGGATGGACCAGTTGGACTAATTCCTTTTTGGTTCTGTTTATTAGAGTTAGAAAAAGGTACTTATGAAAAAAAACGAGAAGATTGCAGGAAAAACAGGAAAAATAATGCTTTAATCCATTCAAACTGTTAGTAGCTGTTAATGTGAAGCGATATGAAGTAGGCCGCGTCGGTTAGTTATTAAATAATTACTAATTTATTGCAATTATGTTCTTTAGGTGGTTTTCATAACCTCGTTCAAAAGTTTTTTTTATAATATTCATAACATAATTTGTTATATTTTAAGAAAATTAAGTCAAATACTTATGCCAAACTTTAAAATTAAATGAAAAAACAAAATGGGATAACAAATACTAGCTACTTAATTATGTTAACATATTGTGTTTAATCGTGAAAACATTTAGAGTCTGCCCAAGAAGGGCGTTTTACGCGTGTAGCCACTCGCGCTTCGATATTTATGACTTGTCCAAACCCCACGTTTTACACGCGTACTTCGCAGAAAGGAACTTGAATTCTATTGACTCAAATACAGCGGTTGTGTTGTTCCTTGAGTACCGTTGAAAACTTTTCAATGAAGGGAAAGTCAATGATTTAGAGTGTATCAAATTCGACATATTCTAAATTCCGATTGGTGCATTTTAGAATTTTATAGATGCATTACAAGTACCCATTACATGGTATTTGTGAAATAAATAATTATTATATTCTGTAAATTAAAGAAAAATTTCGCCTCTGACAGGATTTGAACTTTGAAATTTGAAATTTGACGAATGCTCTAACCAATTGAGTCACTGAGTTCAACGGCTCTCAGCCATTACATGCCTCTTAAAAATAGATAAAAAGTGTCCTGTAGATATGGGTATCTATAGGACTATAACTACCCGCGTTCTGAGGACCCACTAAATGAGTTCAATATTACAGACAAAATCACATTTTATTATAACTTTCGTTTCTCTCAAGGTATTTTTATTTTAGCACTTGCTCTGTGTTTGATTTAAATATATATAAATTAAAAAAAAAATCCTTTCCTTGGCTACTCGTTTTTAAACTTCATTAATAAAAAAGTTCCTTGTCGATGTTATTACGCTCTGTTACGAACTAAATACGCGGCAACAATGCCTGACTCCTGAGTATCTCAAGTACGCGCAAAAAACGCACGATTAAAAGTCTCACCTATTGCAATCGTTTTACGCGCGGATCAGGAAACGCGGTCCAACATGTTAATAAGTTCGAGATAATAATAAGTTGAGAACTCGAGTAGGTCTTCGTCCGTAAAGCGCCCTTCGTGGACGGGATCTTAAAGCTGTCCATAACCTCTCTCGTTTCGATGGAAGAGGAAAAATGTATACGTTTGTAATGATATTTGTACATATTAAAAAATTGCTAATATGTTCTGCTGTTCGCTGCTAAGCAACGCTTTTTATAAAATATTCTTTCAATTATTGGGTTCTCTTATAATGTAATTGTTCTGTTCTACATTCATGCAATAGGATATTAGTTTACGGCGTTTGTTAATTATAGTTTCTTCATGAGAATAATATTTAGAAATATAATAATGAAATAGCCGTTACAGTTTATAATAGTTCTGCGAGTATTTTATAAAAGAAAATCTTATGAAATCTTTTTCCGTGGTTTAGCGGTCTAGGTGTTGGACTTGACTTCATGAGGTCCCGGGTTCGATTCCCAGGTCGGGCAATAAAAAGAAAATGTGGTTTTTGCCATTTTTTTTAACAAAAAAATGTTACTCGGGATTGGATATGTGCCCGTTTAGCGATAGGCTTGCCACCTATCGCATTGTGGGACATAGTGTCTTCGGCTAGTCCTGGGTGCCCTGGTTGTGCCTCTGTCTACCTCTTCAAGGATATGGGCTTGAAGATACTTTATTAAATTAATTTAAAGTAGTACAATATGGTGTGTTTCATATGTAAATCTTTGTTTTGTACATTTCTTGTAGTACAATAGTTTTTAATATAGTTGTGTTATTCAACTATTTCAGATATTTCCTTCCTTTGCGGAATAGACCATCTGCCTTCCTGCCAGGAAGCTCGTAAAAGGCGAGCGTAGGCTGACTCGCCTAAATAAGTACCACCGCCATACCTATTCCTATAGATATAACGTCAGCCAATGCTATTGACGTGTTCCGATTCGGAGGTTAAGGTAGCCAGGTAAACTAACGTTTGCTCAATGCTTAACATCCCGGCCTCAGGATGGCAACTCACCATTACCACCTCTGGTGTCTCTTAGTAATTGTGATTTTCAGGATGAAAAATTTTAGGAAGAAAATTTTTGGAGCTCCAATCATGGGAGTTAAAATTTTCAAGTAAACTTTGGCTTACCCAGTGCTCAGCATCTGTTTTTAGCTGCTAGTGTTTAAAATAAAATCATTATAATTAAAAGATATAATACTTGAAGCTTTCAGTAAACGAAAGGCTAACGAAACGATAGGCAGGTTCACATCTTGACGGAGGCGAAATTTTTTCTTTCTTTGAAATTTGTATAAATTTAAGCCAAATATAGAGCAAGTACTAAAATAAAAATACAGTTGGTAAAAGTATCTTCATATAAAACTAGTGGTCGCCCATTGGTCGAAATTCGACCATAATAAATTTTAATATATTATTGATAAGAACGCCATCTTAATTTCTCAAGACCAACTACTTTGTTTCCAAACTGTTTGGTGGCCATCTGTGATCTTTTATCGTTATCATCAATATATATGTTTGTTTTTGTCAAATGCATGGTAGTGTGGGTAATGTTTTATTTATTGATTTAATGTACTTTATAAGCATTATTACTGAAAAATATTAGCGGTCTGGACTTCTCCTACACATCAACTATAAGTGTGCCAAATTTTATGCTCCTCCGTCCGCGTAATTTTCGTAAAAGGGGGTCCAAAGTTTTGGCATCACGTATTAATATATAGATTATAAGAAAAACTCGAGCTGTAATTTGTGGGATCTTAGTTTAATATTTTTTTACACGTTCGTATAATTTAAAGATTTCATCACATTATATTACACAGTATTAAAATATACTGACTTATAATACATTTCCATGACGTAATAAAATGTTTAAAAGAATTGGTAACACGCAAAGGTCTCAGAATCACTTGATCCTGAAATGAATACGTTCGTCTAGATGATTGTTATTGTTGTTCACCAATATAGTTCCGCTGACTGATTAACATTGGTGCCAATTATGCTTTAGCATTGGTGCCAATTCCACTTCGCATTTTTAAACACAAATAAATTGTGTTTTTATGCGAGAGCTAATAATCACCTCTGTGGTCTAGCGGTTCAGTTATTGGACTTGACTGCATGAGGTCCCAGGTTCGAATCCCGGGTAGGGCAACAAAATAGGCTTGCCACATTCACATTCACATTGTGGGACTTAGTATCTTCGGCTAGTCGTGGGTGCCCTGGTTGTGCCTCTGCCTACCACTTCGGGGATATGGGCGTGAAGATACTTTTTTTTAATAAGAACATGGCAAGTCTACAGGCGATCCCGACACAACGGAGCTATGGCGGCAGGAATAGGTGAGGCGGCGGATTTCTACCCTGGCAAGCACTATACCACCAGTGAAAATTCTTTAACGTATACTATATTCTACTAGCTGACCCGGCATACGTTGTTCTGCTACTTTTTTTAGTAAAAAAAAATTTGGTTTCTGAATAGATTTTGTAACATCAGTTTTTTAACTTAAGCTGTGGTTGGAATTATCTTTTAATTAAAAAAAAGCATGCCACAATGCCCTGCTCTTTCATATTTGTAATAAATAAATAGTAAATATCACTAAATATAGATAGCCCAATGTACGTGAAAGTAAATTATACAAAAAAGTGAAAGTATCTAAACCCTAAAATCCGACCCTAGCTTCGCGAATTTTTAAATTATATAGTTTAGTTCACATTTAAAATTAAATTGCGTTTTTTTAATTTGTATATTCAATCTAATAAGGCGATACTTATAGTATTTATTTAATAATAATAGAATTATACTATTATTATTAAATTATTGCTGTCTACTTTAAACTAATGGAAAAAAACAGACAAGTTATTTGTCACTTTAAATTGGTGACTTTCGCGGTTTTTAATAAATATACTTATTCATAGAAATGGTTTATAACTATATATATAAAAATCAATTGGTGTTCGTTATTCTCGCTAAAACTCGAGAACGCATGAACAGATTTGGCTAATTTTGCATTTGATCAAGTCTAGGGAAGGTTTAAAAGATAAAAAAAGAGAGAAACTATGAGGAAACTAGGAAAAACAACGTTTTAGTTTTTCCTATACAAACTAACAGGGTGGAACGAAGTTTCCCGGGACAGACAGTATTAAATATTTTTGACTCCAAAAAGATAGATTTAAATAAAGTTTTAGAATGCGAGCGGTCAAAACAAGAATGACAAAAGAAAGGGAGCCAAAACAGGTGTCCTTACATGGTGCTAAGAATCTCCAAAACCAGTTCGTTTATATGGAAAGAATAATTAATTTGAAGAAACTAGGCAGTAGCAATCGTGACACTTGGCTCTCGGTACTCTGCTTACCCATCAAGGGACTTATCGTGAAGATGCGTGTACTTAAGTTTATTAAATACTAGCTTTCCGCCCTCGGCTTTGCTCGCGTGGAATTTGATTACATTGCGCCAATTGCACCCTCTTTTAACCCCTTCTGCCATTTTATTCCAAGAAGTTAATCGGTTTAAAAAGTATTCTATCACCCAAGTCGTCTCATACCCTATCTGCATACCAAATTTCATTAAAATCAGTTTAGTAGTTTCTGCGTGATTGGCGGACAAACATCCAAACAAACTTTCACATTTATATTAGTGTGGTGCGAACGAACGTGAACGAGCACGATCTCAGAAAACTCCAGTGTAGCATTACCCTTAGCCTTTCTTTAGCAGAAATCTTAAGGCAAATGACAATAATTTATTAAATCGGTCCGCACTGTAGTTGGTGGTAGCATACTTCGCGCAAAGTATTCAGCGCGGGATACTGATCACTAATATAAGTTTACTCGGTTCTAGTGATAGTGTATTATAAAAAAATATTTATTTAAATTTAAACAGTGAACAATTAAAATGGAGCCAAATAAACACCAAAGTAAGTAAATTATTAAATAAAATAACAAATTAATAAACCGGATATGATTTAATATTACTGTACAAAACCTAAACAATTTGTAACGTAATATTGAGGATATCGCAAAAGCGCTAAACCAATAATTGCTATAAAATAAAAATAAGACCACTCTAAATATCTATAATATAAAAATGAATTTGCTAAATATGTCGGTAAGCGCATAACTTCCGAACGACTTAACCTATTTGGCTATTTCTTTTTTTGTTGTGTTAGTTATTATCAGAAGAAGATTCTTATGAAGAGAAAAACCTGAAACGTTGCAAGGAAAATGGGAAAAACATTATCATTATTTTTCCCCACACAAACTGAACGGGTGGAACGAAGTTCGCCGAGATAGCTAGTTGTTAATATTTATTTATTTCACATTTTAGTGACACTGAACAAACCGAATTCAATTTTAATTTTAGACAGACTAAGTAAACAATTAATAACGTAATATTGAGTATATCGCAAAAGCGCTGCACCAATTGCTATAAAATAAAATAAGACCATCTTGGAGGTATGTCTCTACTCTCTATCCAATAAAAAATACCATCATAATCGGACTACCATGTAGAAAGTTATACATATTTAAAACCAACAAATAATTTAAAACCAAAATTAACCAAATCGGTAAGGCAGTTCTCGAGTTAAAGCGAGACTAACGAACAGCTATGGATTTTTATACATAACAAAAGGTTTTTGTGACACGTTTAAATTGTCAATATTTTATATTACTTACAAAATAGAAATCTTATGCAGTATTTTGCTTCCACTTTACAATTTAAACAAAATTATGGAGTAACAAAAACACAAACAATTGATTTTAATTATTTTCTTATAATTTGTCATGAGAAAACAATGGGTGTTATCGAATATTCACAATGATTACATAAGAAAAATTATGCTTAACATGACATAGCTGTCATACATAACTTCACGTCAAATCCCTGATAAGGCAGGCAGGTAATGCAACATCTCGATCTTGCTAACCAGACTGACTCCTTTTGAAGTAAAACTTGAAAAACTAGCTCTTCAATACATTTGCACCGGTTTCAAGAAAACAAAAAATAAATTTTGAAACCTACATGAAGGGGCCATAGTTGTTTACATTTCTTATGCCCGGTTCTTATATTCAAGGAACAATCGGTTTTGATTTCGGGTGGGAGCATTATGTACGATTAGTAAAATTGCTAACTACGGTTGCTCGTTTTTGACAATTTACTGTAAACATTTTTCTTTAAGCCTCGGTCGTCTCTTACCATGTTCACCCTGGCGTCATCATGGCAGGAGAAACAAGTAAAGCTCTACCTACCCTCTAGCTCACTATTGATGACTATAGTGAGCTGCAGGGTAGGGTATAGGTAGACTTTCATGATAGTCCTTCCATCACAGCGTTAGGACAGCGACGCACCTGTCTGTAGGCCAGGGTTGTCTCTTACTGCAGTACTCTACCACCGATTTAATCCTCTGCCTCACGCGACCTGCCACAATCTATTCTACTCAGAGACCTTGACCAATACGTGGAAACCTCAACATTTAAAAAACTCACTTTTTTATGATATTGGAAGGCAAACAAGCAGATGAATTTCCTGACGGTTAGAAATTCACGACGCCTAGAGACATTAAAGTGGTAATGGTGTATTGCCAACCATTGGACAGGAGTTAGGGCTCGAGCAAAAGTAAGTTTACCGGCTACCTTACCCTCCAAACTAGAACAGGTTAATGGCAAGCGCTGATGTTTTGGCGGCAGGAATAGATAAGGTGGTGGTACCAATCCGAGCGAGTCCCTGCGAAACTCTACCACATAGCGAAATTTGAAAATAGTTCAAAAATAAATTTTAAAATTTAAAACAACGATAACACTTTCAACATGGCACACGGAGCAAAGAACACAGGGTAAAGACATTTTAAATTACAATGTATAAATTGATTAATAGCGTAGGAAAGGAAAAGACAAACGAAATTATTATATTGAAAATAAGAAATTTATTTTTCCTGTGTTGGGGCTATGGCCAACAATATAAATGCGTAAAAGTACATAGTACTAGTCGACTCGGCGAACCTCGTATCGCTTGACATTGACAGCTGCTAACAGTTTTTATTGAAAAAAATTAGAGTATTTTATAATTTATATGAAAATTCAAAGGTTTTTTTTTTACTTTTCCTGGAATTTTCTCAGTTTCGCTTCCAACAGAAACTTCTGACATCTAAAACGACAAAAAAATTAACAAAATTGATCCATCCGCGATGATCCCGCGAAATTGAGATTCATTTTTATAACTTTATATATATAATTCTTGTGTTCGTTTGTTTGTCACTGAACTCCTTCTATACGAATGGACCGATGTTGATGAAACTTTTTGTGTGTTCAAGGAAATTCAAGAATGGTTTTAGATTTACATTTTGGTCTTCTGGAAAATGTTTTTTTAATTATTTTTTTTTATTTCTAAGTAGTCTTTGATTTTGAAATGTTTCTGGATCCGACAGACTGCGCTACTGTCAAAGCATTAATGTCAAGCGACAAGAAGTTTGCTGGGTCAGCTAGTCTTATATATAAAATTCCAGTGTTACCGTACTTCTCCGAAACGGCTTTACCGATTCTCATGAAACTTTGTGAGCATATTGAGTAGGTCTGAGAATCGGCTGACATATATTGTCTAAGTGATGAGGGAGAATCACAGCAAAATAAAATTGCAGAACAATGTCTGCCGGGTCAGCTAGTACATATGTCAAAATATCTTATCACATTTTTTTCTTACCAAATTCCTCGGGAAAGGCTCAACCTGTTTTCATGAAATTTATCTATTTAATTTATTAGATACGAGTAGTTATATATTATTTTATCTCCCTAAGTGATAAGGGTAACCCGGGGTGGGTGAGTATTATTTACGTTACAAAAACATAGACCAAAAAGCCGTCGAAGTTGCAGGTAATAATATAAATTCGAAAGTGTGGTTTTATAAAGTGAAATGTGAAAACGAAAGTTACTTCTTGGTTTAAGAAATAAAAATAAAAAATTAAGTCTCATTCAACGAATAACGTTAATAGTATGGACAACTTCGTACATCCCGTTTATGTAACCTTTTCGCTATCTGTAAAAAATTTATGTGCAATATCCTAATCTAGTTATAACAAGATTTGAAATCCTATTAGAATTTTAAATAAATGTCCCTGGACAAGTCACACAAATTGAATCTAACTCCACAGTAAGCAAATTATATGCTTGTGTTATGGGTGTTAGTCAACGATTCTAAAACATAGAAATACTTAAATAGATACTAAAATTTAGTAAGCACTCAGACCTCGAAATGCAGACATCTGAATGTTCATTACACAAATGCCAGCCCCCGTCGGGAATCGAACCCGAGCCTCGCGGTAAGTTGATGTAGTTAGGCGAGTACGCTAGCCA
>NJDC01003479.1:123774-140582 GCA_002245475.1 Calephelis virginiensis
TTAGATTAGTTGATGCCAATCTGATAATACATAGTTACAGCAATATGTAATTGAAGTTGCTCCTCACGACACAGGCTTGCCTAGTGTGAGGACCGTCGTTAGATTAAGATGTTAAAAACTCTCAGCGTTATACATAATTAATAAGATATTATCCTGTTATTATCTATTTATGTTTTTACTGTTTCTATGTTTTCGCTGTAAATAAATTTATTTTCATTTTTCATTTTTTTTTTCAGAGTATCAATTATAGACCGCCTTGTTGGACGAGTGGCTAGCGTAGACGCGTAACTACAGCGACCAACAGCTAGGCTCGGGTTCGATTCCCGACGGGGGCAGGCATTTGCGTGGTGAACATTTAGGTGTCTGCATATCCGGGTCTGGGTGTTTATTAATTTTTTCCGGTATCTATTTAAGTATTTCAATGTATTAAAATTGTTACCATACCCATACCCATAACACAAGCATAATATAATCTGCTTATAAGGGTTAGATTCAATTTTTGTGACAAAAAAATTATAGAGGTAAACAAAACCTGTCAACAGATGTAATTTGTTATAAAAAAGGAAGGGACATCATTGCAGTTAATAATAACAGGGATTTCTCACTTATTCAGGTTCCACTAAAGCAGGTTTCACTGTATGTGAAAATCATTCGACATTTACAAATGGTTTTTATTTCCTGCATAAAAATATGTGTAAAATTTAAAACTTTCCAGTTTTCTTTTTCAGAAATCATGCTGGGAAAATTATAAATCTATACATTATATTGAATTATTTGAAGTAGTCGCGTACTTAGATTCCTTGCAAAATCTGTGTTTGTTCAGAAAGTCGGAGAGATAAGATGCTCGTAAACTACAAAGTTACCTTGCACTTGTACTGATATATCCGAGAGTTATACAAGATTTGACATCCTTAACAATGAACGTTGCGAAATGACAGCATGTTTTTGTTTAAAACTGTTATTACAAGATTGCAATACAATAAATCAATCGGTGCAACGAAAAATGCAATCTAACGCCATAAGATCGCCTCTGTGTTCAAGCGGCCCATCGTTGGACTTCTCAAGCTCCCAGATTCGATCCCCGGGTAAGGGAATATCCCCGAAGATGTAGGCAGAGTCACAAACAGGGCACCCAAGACTAGCCGAAGATACTAAGTCTCATAATGTGATAGGTGGCAAGCGTATCGCCAACCGTGCACATATCCAATCCCGAGAAACGTTTTTTGTTTATTATTCACCGCCTTATATATCCTGCCGTTATAATGACTATGTCATGTTTGACATTGTAGCAGACAAACTAGCACAATAGGCCTTATATTCTGGCCACAGGACAGCGACTTACCTGCGACCAAGATGCATACCAAGTATGCATTTTGGTCTTGTTGTTTTTTCCTGCCCTCTTTTTAAATGTATTAACCAACTACATCATCTTTAAGGTCGCTAGCAAGTCTTGATATCCCTTATCCATTTCGCTCAGTAATTTGTACATACAAAAAGTGTCAAGGCTTAAATATCTGGGGTATCTTCTTATTGACGGCTGTGAAACAGATATTGAAAAAAAGGAAGGGTAGGGTTGTTACAAGCAGTAAAAACTAGCTCGCAAATTACGAAACTGTACAGGGGGGTGATTATGTAACTCAGTTACCAACTCAAAAAGGATAAGTGTACATCAAATCGCTGTCAAATGACGTGTTTTATATTTACTATTTCTAGTGACCAACAGAAATACGATAGAGATAGCAAACCCTAATGACGTCATTTCATGTAAACTTTTGCAGTTTGATTTGGCAACCGAGATACATAATCACCTCCCTGGTTTGACATCATAATAGTTTTGCTTTTCAAAGTATTTGGAAATATTTAGCACCACCTGGGCTTAGGGACTAGCGTAAATAATTCCATCGATCAATTGTGAGGTTTGGGTTTAATTCCCAACGAGGGTTGACATTTTGTGATGAATATCGACGTAGTAGTAGTAGTAACAGTAGTGGCAGTAGTAGTGGTGGTAATAGTAGGTAGTAGTAGTCATGTGCTTGTAGTATGAGTGTTCGTCAACGATATTAACATATACAAATAGCATAGACACCCAGACCCGACCCAAATACTGACAACGATGTTCTTCACACAAATTTTTGCCCTCGTCAGGAAGCGAACCCGATCGTTGCAGTTAGTCGGATGAATTAGGCGTGTACTCTCGGTCAACGAGCCCGTCATTAACATATCAATTGCAAATAAAGTAAGTATCTTCACGCCCATATCCCCGAAGTGGTAGGCAGAGGCACAACCAGGGCACCCACGGCTAGCCGAAGACACTAAGTCCCCTAAATCCCGGGCAAAGTCAATTTTTATTAGAAAATTGAAAATATACATTTTCTAATTTTTTTGTTGGCCTACTCGGTGATCGAACTCGAGACCTCAAGATTAATATTACTATTTTCTTACATTTGATTTTGATTCATAATGCGTATTCAGTTTTAGTTGAAGCCTTTGTTGCAGGTTTATTCTTCGTTACTTTTGTCACAACCCTTGCACGTTACAATATGCAAATGTAGACCAATAACAGGTTTTGGAAATGTGGAAATTAAAGCGATTATTGAAGTGTTAGCATACCAGTTTTTAAATATTTACAAGGTACACGATGTTTATTGAAAGTGCAAAAAACTAGAGTAAATGTGATTTTTAAATCACATGATGATATACCTACAGTGTGTCTGGTGACGATGATATGAGAAACAGCCCGACACTACGACGAATAACAAAGAGCTAGTTCAATACGTCAAGTACATTGTGATTAACGTTTCTAATTTTTTTTTAATAATTTGTCCTTTTCTGGCATCGGCTAAAACCTTTAGGCGATGCTGCTACGTCTTCAAACGTTCTGTAGTAAATATGACGCTGTTAATACGTGACTGTCTAAATAGCTAAAATAATTTTAAAAATAATGTTGTAAGAATGAATGAAAATTAATGAACATGTCACAAATAGTATTTTTGAATCACATGATGGTATACAGTGTGTCTGGTCACGATGACATGATAAACAGCCCGACACTAAGACGAATAACAAAAAGCTAGTTCAAGACGTTGCACATTGTGATTGTAAATGCTCCTAATGAATAGTTATTGAAAAGAAAATGCAAATAATTGTATGTAGATACATACTTTTTCCTTTTACTGTAAACATAAACCTGTAAAGCCAGCCTTCATAAAATATTTTTTTTTAATTATTTGTCCTTTTTTGGCATCGGCTAAGACCTTAAAACCATGCTGCCACGTCTTCAAGCGTTCTTTAGTAAATATGACGCTCTGTGTACGTGACCGTATAAATAGCTAAAATAATATTGAAAATAATGACGAATGAATGAATGAAAATGAATCTCTCGTCACAAATAGTTAACGCTTGTTATGTGAGAGGTTAATGAACAAGCACAGAGCTCTCCTGATGTTCAGAGACAACCTTGACCTAAAGACGCTATCGATTAAATTGTTACGTAGCTGTCTGCCGGCTACCCAACCTGCCGGACCTGAACATGACAGTCATTAGCTACTGCCCTTGTTGCAGCATAGCGACCTACCACCAGAAGCCTTGTTGACAATGATTACCTTGTGCTCACCTCTTACGATCTGCCTACAATGAAGACAAATGGTAAATTCCACACCGGAGACTCAGACCTACCCTGGGAAAAATGAGGGGCATGGGGAATATTGTCATATTTCCACGTTTTTTTAAAAATCTCTTCAGACAGAATTTCAGCACGTACCCTAAATGTCTAATTCTCTCTTTAGAGATTTTTTTCTGTTAGGAAACCCCTGTGGAAATTTATAAGAAATACGGGAAAAGTGCTAAAATTATAATATCATAACATACTATCAATAAACAGACTAAAGTACTCCAAGGTTTAAGACAGTCTTTATTGAGCTGTAATCGCAACAATTATGCCAACTTAAGCCTTGAAATACTTTAGTCTGTTTTAATTAATAAGACAGTTATTTTTTTTAATAATAGACTTGAAATGACAACTTTATAATTTTTCCAGTATTTTAGAGATAAAATATACTAGCTGCTCTTTATTTTTTTTATGATATTGGAAGGCAAACAAGCAGTAATGGCGGCAGGAATAGGAATACGTAAGGTGATGATACTAATCCGGTCGAGTCGCTGCGAAACTTTACCGCAGAGTCAAATGTTACAGTGTTAGTGACGACACGCCTGTGCTCGCCTTTTACGAGCTGCCTGGCACAGGGTGGCAGATGGTCTATTCCGGCAAACTTCGTTCCACTCATTCAGTTTGTATGGCAAAAATTAAATTTCCGAATCGCAGTCTAACGGGATGAAAAGTATGTCCTTCTCCTAGTGCTAACTACTAAACTTCCTCCCCATTCATTTTCAACGAAATCGGTTCAGCCATTCTTGAGTTATAAATAGCACATATAACTAACACGACTTTCTATCATATATAGATTCTTATCATTCTGCTCACGATGCTACCGTTCTTGTAAGCGCATCAAGGTAGTCTTCCGTAGGTCGATGCTGACTGCATATGGCTAACAATTTCAGAAATTCTTCCTTAAATTAGCAGCCACTTGCGAGATTTATTTTTATCATTCAAATATCCTTTTCTCGTTGTTTGGCAGAGATAGCTTTGATTGTCCAAGTATTGGGCTTGACTTCATGAGGTCCAGGGTTTGAATCCTGGGTCGAGCAACAAAAAGAAAATGTGTTATTATTAACATACATTTCCATTATCTAATAAAAAAGTGAATTTCTTACCATCAGTCTGCTTAATTCCTTGACTTCCAGTATCAAAAAAAACCGTGACAACTGACTAGCTGGTAGAGTTTCGCAGCGACTCGTAAGCCTCGACTTAACTATTCCTGTCGCCATTGGAAAAATTGAACAATCCCAATTGTCCTTTTTGTTGCCCGACCCGGAAATCGAACCAGGGACCTCATGTAGTCAAGTCCACCAACTGGACTAGTCTGGTGGACTATGGTGGCGAAATTATAAAAAATGCTAAAAAAATCTGTTGCCCCATTTTAACAACATGCAACTTTAAAACTGGAAGTTTCAGCGCCATCGAAAGAAAAGATGGTCTAATTTATTCATAATTATTGAATTTCGTGTTTATATTGTGACATTGTGACATTTGCCAATTTTGGTGGCATTTTGTACAATTTTGTACAGTAAAGGTGCACAAATGAAATAATCATGAATGAATTAGCATATCGTGTTTTTCCTCGTTACCGGCAAATCTGACTATTTGAGCTTGAGTAATGAGGCCACCGCTTTACCCAAGACCCTGATATGACTTATTGACGACTTATGACTACTTATAATGAGTCCTAATTTTGGTAAACTTGATGCAAATTACTACTTGACTAATGGCTAAATGCTAACGCGAATGCCAAAACCTAAAGAATGAAAGAAGAAATTTAAAAATATCTTTAGTGTAAAGAATTCACTCTTTTACAGTATTTCAAGTAACACAAAGATTAGAATAGATACACACAGGTAACTAAAAGTCGAACAGCTCCAAAGAGAGTGGTATTTGTATCCAAAGATTTTGTTCCAGAAAGATTATCGAGTGATAAATACATCTCATGATCCCTACAAATCTGCCTAGCTTCCTCCACATTCTTTAATCTTATTCTCATTTACTATTTTCATACAAACACACTAGTTTCGAAGACTTTTGATACTACCCTCGGATCAAACCTGATCAATGTGAGCGTGGAATGTGAGCCTATAGTTTAAAAAAATTAGCTGCAAAATAGTCGATCAGACCAAATAATTCCTGTAGTTTTGAAACTTGGTACAATTATTGTTTAAGGTTTCTAGATGAATACACTCAAAATCCTCCAGAGTAGGACACGAGCCGAGAGTGGGGGAGGGGAAAAGATGACGAATATTATTTTTCAGAATTTTTTTTTTACATAAAACGATATGGTTTCTCATTTTATTACCTTTAATACTCTGTATCTCCTAAAGTATTAATCGTACAAAGAAATATATACTTCAAAAATATAATTTTTGCAGTACTTCAAGCGATACCATGTATTAAGGTAAAACACCTCCATTTTCTAAAAAATAAAGTGTGTTCACGCCCATATCCCCGAAGTGTTGGCAGAGGCACAACCAGGGCACCCACGACTAGCCGAAGACACTAAGTCCCCTTACTAGGTGGCAAGCCTATCGCCAACCGGGTACATATCCAACTTTTTGTTGCCCGGCCCGGGATTCGAACACGGGACCTCATGCAGTCAAGTCCAACAACTATTTCAATATTTAAAAAAAATCACAATATCATGAGAAACTATTATTTATGATTTTTAAAAAAATATATATTAATAACAATTTTATATTGTTTATACACGTTATTTTCATATAACTAATGCTTAAATAATTAGTTAAGATTTTTTTTCTTTAAAAATCATAATTGACAGTTTTTTAAAAAGTAACAAAAAAATTTTAATCAATAATTACATTGTTTATTATGTTAACAATTTGTTATTAACTAATTGTCAATTTTTTTTTTATTTTTTTTTCTAAAGTTATAAAACTTACTAAAACGTCCCTGTGCATTAAAATACCAAAACAAATTATTTTGATTTTTTTTTTTATGTTTGAAAATATACGTACTACAAAAGTTGTAGCTGCTGATCCATTTGTTCAGTTAAAAGCTAAAATAACTTTGAAACAATTACAGATACGACAATAAACATTCAGGTCATTTTTGTTGGTAATGAAATTGTCGTTTAGATAAGTCATTAACTAATTTTGTAAATTAGTTTTAATTTTTGTAATTAGAAACAGTCCATTTGTTTATAAAAAAAATTAAAGAAATGGAGCTATTTAAATTAGTACATGTCTTTCAATGACATAAAAACGGTAGAATACTAATAAATTGAAAATAAAATATTTTTTACAACATTACGGTGAATTTTCTTTTTTTGTTAACTAAAAAAAATAATTTTAAACAAAGTATTCAATTGATTTAAACTTTTATTATCCTATCTTCTTTTGTATGTATATAAGAAGAGCTCTACGGAGCGAAACAAATTTATGGCAATTATTTATGTGTTTTTTTTTTTAGTTTGCAATGATTAGGCAAGTCCTGAAAAATTTTGTTAATTAACAATCGTCTAGTTTATTAGAAAATTAGCTTTAAGAAAAAAATCCAACGGGAATCAGTTCCTTGAATTGATTGGAGTATACTATAATTTTTAGATTTTTAAATCTAGTTAAAATACCCTAAAAAAAAATTATTGTAAAATACTGACCGGCGACGCCATGCTCGCAACCTAAAAACAGTGCGCGGACGGCAATTTTCAACGTTCAATTAAAATTATTAATAATAATGGTACATTTTCGGGAGTCAGACCTTTTTCAGTGAATTTCCTCTTCTTTAAGGATCTTTTTTCCAAAATCCAAAAAAAATATTGATTTACAAATTGTAAGCCAAAAACCAAACACTATTTTTTTACTGTCTTTGATTGTTTATAACTTTTGGAATTTTGAATGTGTTTACTTTTCTAGCACAATTATCTAGACATGATTCCAGATCGAATGAGCCACTGTACATAATTTTAGCACCATTATGTCTATTTAACACCATTTTCAGCCTATCGAGTAGACCAGTTACAAATGAAACCATTAGTTAGATAAAAACATAGACCTTGCACGAGACACTTGTCAGTGTGATGTGTGTGTCTAACTCAATATATAACATAATACTAAAATCTACAACCAGCTCGGAACAAATCATATTGTTTTTAAATAAGTAAATAATAACTATCTTAAAGCCCATATCCCCGAAGAGGTAGGCAGAGGCACAACCAAGGCACCCACGACTAGCCGACGAGAATAGTAAATTTCAAAAACCCAAATTTCTTTTTGTTGTCCAACCCGGGATTCGAACCCGGGACCTAATGTTGTCAAATCCAACAACTGAACCGCTAGACCACAGAGGCGCCTCATACTTTTTTAAATTATAAATTGTATTTGCCTTTTGAAAACTTTATGTATTTAATTATTTAAATATTAATCTCGTGCGTAAAGTTGGGCAAATGTTTGTTTCTACGCTACCATGTGTACTTATTACTTATATCAGTTCTCATTACTCACTTTTATCTGGGTTATCTTTTTTATTATAAAAAAAGAATTAATTGCGAGTAAAATTAGTTTGTCTTGGTTCCGGCTAGCAGTTACCAGCAACTTGTATGGACGTCAATTTCTGGGTTTTCTAAACGGAAGGATGAATTTCTGATGAAACACATAAAAATGTATACGGCAAGATAAGTACCTACTCTACGGACCCCATTTTGTTCTCGTGTATTAGGCTGAGCGCATATTGCAGTCAAGACAGTTCTAAGACAAACAATAGACTATGTCGTTGATGTGTGCTCCAGCATAAATACAAAAAGGAAGCCCACAACCGTTAGTCAGACTTCGTTAATTAGTTACAGATATGTTAGGTTTAAGTTAAAGTAAGAGTATGTGAGATTTTCATTATTACTATGCAAAAAAAAGATTTTAAAATAAAAAAATACGCGTGACACTCGAAGACTGCCGCGGTAAAGCTATTGCATAAGCAGGCATTAGTCTCCAAATTGCGAGCGAAGAGAGGGATTACGCAAGCGCAGAAACGCCGATACAACCAATGCCACATAGTGGCGAGTTGCTGAACTAAAGAGACAAGCGTGATCAAAAAGTCTTTAAAAGTTCTAATATTCATCGATAGATGGCAATGATGGGGGTGTTAGTTTAATTTCGTTACGGAATTTCTGGATTCGGTCTCCACGCTCAAGATCCGAATTTCGGTGTAAACAAGTTCAGTTATCTTTTCTGATCTCGTTTTAAAGCTACTGCAAGTACTCATTTAAAATTGAAAATATTCTTATTACTTGTCATATAAAATTATTTGACAGTAAAATAATTACAATAAACCAAATGACTGACAATAAAATTAACATGTTATACTCTTGAAAATTAACTAAACGCATTCGAGTTAAACGAAGAAAATTCGCTATTCAGATTTTAAACTCGGTTTAGATTTTACCTAGTTCTATTTATCTAGGTGAAATGTAAACTGCAGTTACAAACGCAGTTTAGCACGTTAACCGAGTCTAGCTTAAGTTGATTACGTTTAAACTCTTCGGTGAAATCCAGACATAATCACTTTACGCTAGCGATCCAATAATTAGGTTTTGCTTCCTACCGTTTAATTCAAGAGACCAAAAAGGTGTCCGTAGAGTAGGATTATTATATGTATACAACAAATGTACACTACTTACTACAACCAAATCAAACACTTCTGTTTTGAATTCAATTTGAAATAATTAATGAAATAATAGCTTCAGTTTGTTTAATATAAATGAAGACCTAAATTATACGAATTTCAGTTGATTTAAATTTAAATGACTCACAATGTACATATACTTAGCTCCAAACTTGCAATAGGGCTATATAAAAATCAATTGCTCTTCGTTAGTATCGCTAAAACTCGAAGGGAAGGTTTAAAAATAAGAAAAAAGGAAAAACTGAGAGGTAACTAGGAAAAACATAATTTTAATTTTTACCATACTAAATTAAACGGGTGGAACGAAGTTCGCCGTGACGGCTGTTACCAGGAGGAAGGAACGGCTCATTTATTATATTTTTTCGTAGTTTCGCTTGAATTGAAGTAACCAATCCCAATTTATATTTTTTTATACAAGAGGAGGCAAACGAGCACGTGGGTCACCTGATGGAAAGTGATCACTCCTTCGCATGTACATCGGACGGACCAGGAGTATCACAGATGCGTTGCCGACATTTAAGGAATACGTATGCTCTTTTCTTGAAAATTCCTAAGTCATAATCGTTTGGGAATACCACCCTCGGTAGCTAATTCCACAAAGTTGTTGTTTATATGTTTTCAGACATATAAATCATTCAATGTATATGTATGAAATATCTGTAATATACATCTCTTTTTTTAATGATTAATTTGTTGCCAACCTCGCGGTTTTTACATCTTTGCCGTGCTTGTTATATCTCTTACGATTTTGTTATATAAGGGAGTTTTACATATCCTATTGTGAGCTACTCAAACTTGATACTACTTAAAAAATCAGTGCACGAAACCCTAAATCTACGTCAGTAATTATCTGCAATGTTTATTAATATTTGTTTTATATACACAAGTTTACTGTTCCTTATTGTTATATTGTCATCTCACTATTGCATTTCTTAAGAATAATGACTTTCCGTGATAAATAATAATATAATACTATCATACTAATCATATCATATTTTTCCCCCGTCTTGGTATGGGCTCTTTTGCAGAGTAGATCATCTGCCTTCTTGCTAGGCAGCTCGTAAAGGTGAGTATAGGCTTACCGTCACTAGCAGCGTGACATCCGAGGTGGTAGAGTTTCGACGTAACTCGCCCGGTACCACTGCCTTAACTATTCCTGCCGCCATAATGTCAAAGCGTGCCGCTGTCGTATTCCGGTTCGGAGGGTAAGGTACGGTAAAGTCTGTAAACCAACTTTTGCTCTAGACCTAACATCCCGGCCTTAGGTTGGCAACGCAACATTACCACCTTTGGTGTCTCTAGGCGGCGTTAATTTCTTACCACCAAGAAATACGTTTGCTCGTTTGCCTACCAATATCATAAAAAAAATTATGTAGCGTGTATTACAAGTTGAAAATTAATATACCCTGAACACAAAAAAAAATATTTATTCAGTACACCTAAAATGGTGGTAGTTTTGTTGTTAACAAACTAAGCTTATTTCAGATGCATTCTATCCTTTTCAAATGAATCAAAAACAAAAGAGATAAAACATTTTAGACATGTCATTAGTCCGGACATGTCAACTTGTAATGTTTTTAATCAACACTTACCGAGGAATAGAGCAAACAAATCTGACAGCGCTAAATGTGGTTTGTCTCTATCTATTACTATTGTTGGAATAAGATGATTTGTTTCGGTTTCGGCCATAAAATCTGGATTTCGGTTTTAGTTTCGGTTGCGACCCGAAAATTAGCGTAACTTTTGGTCTTGCTGATACTCTAACTGCTAACTGGTACTCGTCTTAGTAATTATGTAATAAAGTTATAATACATATTTTTTTCAATTCCTTTTTTTTCGTGGGGGTATCCATCATGGATACCCCCACTTTCGGGGGAAGTGGCGGGTATGTCAGACTCCTACTGACTAAAATCCCACGGTGTCCACCCCTTCGCCAGGTACCGGAGCTGTGGGGACGCTTTGGCACACTTCCACTGCCCCGGCGGCGCTGGATCTCGTGACAGAGGGCCGAATGTCGTCTGAAGTGGTGCACGGAGACACAGCGTACACCACTTCCTGGGTTCCATTGGCGACAGGCACCCCCGTACCTGCCGCAACCCCATCTCGACCGGGCGGGCTAGATGGAAAGCCCGCCTCCCTCCTCTGCGTACCTGAAAGCCGCCAACCCACGCGGACCCAAAGTCCCACCACCCTGTGTGCGCTCCTCGTGTCCCCTCTTGGACATAGAGCCAAAGCTCGGACCCTCGGGGAGGTTTTTCTCATATTCCTGGACAGGTCAAATTAATTGATTCTAACCTCCAAACGGCACTTATACATAGAAATACTTAAACAAGTACCAGAATAAATTTAATAAACATTCAGACAGATTTTTCCCCGTGTTGGTATGGGCTCCTTTGCAGAATAGACCATCTGCCTTCCTGCCAGGCAGCTCGTAAAAGGCGAGCATAAGCTTACCGTCATTAACACCGTGATATCTGATTAGGTGGTAAAGTTTCGTAGCGACTCAACCGGATTGGTACCACCGCTTTACCTATTCCTGCCGCTATAACATCATGACGTGTTACGGTTTGGAGGGTAAGCTTGAGGCCTAACATCCCAGCCTCAGGTTGGCAACGCATCATTAGCACCTGTGGTGTCTCTAGACGGCGTGAATTTCTTACCATCAGGAAATCCGTCTGCTTGTTTGCCGTCCAATATCATTAAAAAAATGTTTCTTTAAAAATGTATGTTTAAACGTTCGTCATATAAATGTTCGTCACACAAATTCCCGTCGGGAATCGAATCCGAGCCTCGCGGTGCAGTTAGCTTTGTACGCTAACCCTTTGACCAACGAGGCAAAATTTTAAATTAAAATAAAAAAGTGTGTGTGTCAGCTACGACGCACGATTGGAGTTTACTCCTTACGAACGATAATTATGATACACTATATCGAATAGAAAAAAAGGGTAAATGAATGCATCTGCAAAAATGATAAGAGAAACAAACATATATCTGTAATTATTCGGATTATTTATATTACTTCAATAAAGCGTATTACATAAAGTATGTTACAAAATAATCTAGATAACAAGTCGACTGCGTTTTAAATTATTCGACTAATGTCAATGTCATACGTAATGTGGCCGGTGGCGGAGCCGAATGACGACCCGCTCGGGGCGACTCGACTTTTGTTCGGGCGAGCTCGTCAGTCCTGAAGGAGAAAAAATACTGAAGGACTGAAGCGGTACGACTTACATATGTTTTCTCTTTCTACGTAAAGCCTCAACTTTTCGTGTTTCATTTGATTTTACTCCTCATAAAAATTCCGTACCGGGCCTTATAACTCAAATCGTTTCTTATGGAGTAGACTTCAAAAAAACATTTTTTGTTTTTCCATGCTTTGTGATTGTCTTCTGATACTGCTATTTACATGTAACTGGCTGTGAGTAAGACTTTAAAAAACATATTCAAAATTACAATAGAAATGTGTAACATGTTTATCATAATTTCGGTGTCGGTCGAAACTGAGCAGGATGCCGAAAGTTCGGTTTTGGTTTCGGTTAAAAAAAAGTTTCAGACATTAATGTAAAGATTACCTCAATTAATAATTTAAAAATATGCAAAGCAATTGTTATGACTACACAAATTACTTATCGAATTTCGATAAAATTTATATGAAAGCAATAAATTTTAATCAGCTTTTAAATAAAAAAAATATTCGTCTAGTATATTGTCCAACATAAATATTTTAGTATAGAATAATAACGGTCCACACACACACACACACACAGTAATTCTGACTGAGCCTCTTAGTCCTATCGTCGTGGCTCTCGTAGTTGTAATTAAAGCGGCTATTACTTGATGTCATCGAGCTTCGAATTCACTAATGTAAAGTATGAGCTAAATATAGTACAACACATTCCAGCTAATAAAGAGCATGTGGAATTGCTACATTTTCTGTAAAGCACCCTCAAATACTCGTAAAAAGACTAATAATCGTGACGAATTACATCAAGCAATGTCAAGTATAATTGTTTTCGGATAAACGACCTCTTAACCTTATAAGTGTAGTACAATATCTTCATCGGTGACGTTGTTAAAGTCTATAGACGTACACAACATTAGTCATTTCGAAAAAAAAATCATATTTTGTTGAATTTTATGCATACGATGCTACTGTACCCATTAGATAAGAGGTCTTTTTTTAAGATATTGGAAGGCAAACCAGCAGACGGATTTCCTGAGGGTAAGAAATTCACGCTGCCTAGAGACACCAAAGGTGGTAATGGTGCGCTGCCAACCTGAGGCCGGGATGCTAGGCCTCGAGCAAAAGTAAGTTTACCGGCCACCTAACCCTCCGAACCGGAACACGTCAACGGCAAGCATTGGACATTATGGCGGCAGGAATAGGGAAGGCGGTAATACCAATCCGTGTGAGTCGCTGAGAAACTCTACTATCTAGTTAGATGTCAAGGAGTTAGCGACAGTAAACCTATGCTCGTCTTTAACTAGCTGCCTGGCAGGAATGCAGATGGTCTATTCTGCAAAGCAACCCGGACCAACACGGGGACTACTTCGGGCTCTACTTAGGGCTGCCAACTTTTTATACAAGAAATAAAGTAGGTTTAGGTCTGTAACTATTGTAATAATTTTGCTGTTCTAAAAATACAGAAAAATTACAAATACACTAAAAAAAATTTAAACCAAAAGACACACAAAGGCATCCTCATCGCTAAGTCAGCGATCTCTTCCTGGCAACCTGGAACAAGATTTAGCTAGATACTGTACATTGGTCTAGCAGGTATAAAAAAATATTTTTAGAAATTTGCTTACATATAAGATTGAAATTTCACACTTTTGGTTTAAATTCTTTATTTTGACTATTATTATATGTTATTCTACATACAAACTTCAAACTTATTTATTTTGCAAAAATAGGGTGACGTTGTGATGTTACAAATAATATATGTATTTATTCATATTTTGCTAATTTACTGGCGAACAAATATCATTCTTCAGACTTATATTCGCAATTTAATTACATAACAAATTAATAATTAACAAAACATGTCAAATTACATAACATAATCATTATTACATAAATAATAATAAAAAAATAATATTTTCTATATTATTGTTAATAAATATTCTACATGTTTTCATTATATTAATGTTTATAAAAAATGTTAAAAAAAATCATTTGTAACAATAATTATATCGTAATACTGTTTTATATGTTATAATCTCATCTACATCTTGTCTTTAAAATAATCTTGAAGTTTAATAACAAAAAGGTTAAGTATCCCATCCTATGAATACCCCTATTATCATGCCTTAAATATTGTCCCTGTTAATAAACTCCTAATTGCATAAGGCTGTTGTACAAAACAGGGCATTATAAATTTCTAACTAACTCTTGAACTGTTGTTGGAACATTCTGTATGTCATGGTAATGTTTTTATATATTGATTTGCGTAGATGCCATGAACTACTTAAAATAAGGTGAAATAAATTAGCCACACTTTATAATAATGTGCAATGTTCCAGAACTTGTAATGAACATTGCTTTTTCCTTTGATTTGACGAACAATTACATAAAAAACTTGAGTCATAATTAATACAAATTTCCCTGTGTTGGTTCGGGCTTCTTTGCAGAATAGACTACCTACCTTCCTACCAGGCAGCTCGTAAAAGACGAGCATTGGCTTACCGTCACTAAGTACAATCAAATCCGTCAGCTTGTTTGCCCTTCAATGTCATAAAAAAACATATGTATCTTCAAACCAAGTACCCTACGTTGTAGGCAGTGAGTATCGAGTGCCAAAAGTCACGATATCAGACCTGCCTAGCTTCCCCTATATTCATTACTCTCATATGTCGTTATAGCGCATTTAAATAGGACATTTAAAAAAAACGTAGTTTTATAAAGTGGAAGTTCAGCGAACAAGCACCGCCTCTCCTGATAGTAAGAGACAACCGTGGCCTATACACACCATAGATGTTGTAGGTGCATCGCTGTCTTGTGGTCGGGATGTCAATCTTATTGTTCCAGTCTGTCTGCTACAATACCCTTCGTAAACGAACATGAGAAAGTACGACGGTACGAAAAGTAAAAACGGCAGGAATAGGTAAGGCGGTGGATCCCTGCACAGTCGAGTTTCTTCACAGCCCTCTACCACCAGCAGGGCTGTTATTTTAATACCTATTTGACCTATTGTCGCTTATAATACAACACCGCAAATATGCATTTTTTACGTTACGCTTTTTTTTTTAATTTACCGGACAAAGAAATAAATTATACGTCTTTTCGACCAATAACATCCTACTAAAGCGGCCAATAACAGGCCGTAATTCCAAAAAAAAAATTACTGCCAATGTTGTCATTTGTCGATTTTTGACATAAACGCCGCGAATCTGCACATGCGTAAAGTAGCGAAAATGCATATTCGCGGTGTTATTATATAAGCGACGCTATGCTCTGACAAACACGGGGAAAACTTACTTCAATAAGATCGACAGCGTAACTTTTAGACCCAATTTCGCAACTGTTCGTAATTCAGCAGCGTTTATTTATCAGGTGTATCGTTTCCTTATTTGCCTCCTATTTATCTATATATATTTGTTTAATGATATTGAAAGGCAAAAGGATTTCCTGATGATAATAATTTGACGCCGCATAGAGACACCAAAGGTGGGAATGATGCGTTGCCAACCTGAGACCGGGATATTGGTTGGTTGGGTTAAAAAACTTATTCATAAGATTGTCTAATTTAACGAGTCACTTGCTAAATATTATCTGCAATGTATTTGCCATATTTACCCGTTTCTCAAGAAAAAGACGTGTACTCACACAGTGATCGAATTTCGACCATAATATTTTTTATGACAAGAACGCCATCTTCATTTATCAAGACCAATACTTTGTTTCCAAACATTATAAATACAGTTTGCGCGCCAACTCTCTCTTTTATCATAATCAATATTTTTGTTTGTGTATGTCAAATGTATGTGCATGTGTAATATTTTATTTTTGATATAATGCACTTTATAAGTATTGTTATTGAAAAATATTAGCGTTCTGCACTTCTCCTGCATATAAACTATAAGTGTGCCTAATTTCATACCCCTCAGTCAACGGAATTTTCGTAGAAAGGGGAATAAAGTGTTGTTTCACGTATTAATATAATGATTATTAAAATATCAATGGCGCTTGTTAATTCCTTTCAATTGTCTGTCATGGCCACTTATCTTAAATGTCTATTAATAATTTAGTACAGCCTGCAATATTTTTCCGCTCGCTTTCAATTCAGTTCAATTATTTTCACTCAAACAGGATTTTTCAGTCATAAATTGCAAACGGCCAGGTCCAGGTGCTGAGATAAATTCCCAACATTTGCGTCTGTGGTTTAGCGGTCCAGGACTTGATTGACTTCATGAGGTCCCGGGTTCGATTCCCGGGTCGGTCAACAAAAAGAAGTTTTTTCCAATTTTCTAATAAAAAAAATTGCTCGGGATTGGATGTGCGTCCGGT
>NJDC01003479.1:144397-169296 GCA_002245475.1 Calephelis virginiensis
ATACGCCGCACAACACTGATATTGTCTTCAGTCGTCGCTGTAGAAGGCCGTCCCTCACGCAAATCATCGGTGAGATTAGTTCGACCACGTTTGAATTCATTAAATCAGTTATAAACTGTGGCACGAGATGGGACTTCATCGTGAAAAGCCAATCGAAATCTATCATAACTTTCTTGTTGACTTATATGACATCGAAAGTCATAAAAAATCATTGCACGAAAATTTTCTCGGCTTAAATTCATTCTGACGTGCACAGACAATTTTCAATTTGCCGCCAAATCGTAAAACAAATGACAAATGAATGAATGTATACTCAATATTATTGGTAAAGAGTTCTATTTTCAAAATTTAAACTTATTTTTTTAATATAATGCTTTTAAGTTGCCAGTTCTAAAAACTTTCAGTTTGGCCCTCGTATAGTGTAAAAAAATCTTGCTGAGAAACATAAATAAATAAAGTATTTTTTTAAATAAATTTAAACTTCATTTAAGTAAAGATATCGTGGTTGCCGAGGCGTTTGTTTCGCCGTTTCTTCCCCTGACTGGCTTGGTTTGGAAACGATACACACGATATACAGTGGATAGGATTAAAATTATTCTATCATTAAAGTGATCTATAATAAATTATGAAGCTTATCAAACATATACATAAATAAAATATATATTAAAAGTATAAATAAGTGCTGTAATTTAAATGTTAAAATGTTACATATTTAATTTCTTTAAATTTTATTAAATAATTGCACACTACAATGTGAAAGAATATGTTGTATGCTTAAATTTCTTTATAACAACTTTTTAACACACATATTCCGCAAGTAAATGTTCAATTCATTTTCATTTCGTTTTCATTTTTATATAATACATCAAAGATTTTGACATTTAAATAAAACATTTAGTGTCGACACTTTTAACAAAATGCTACACTTTGTTTCCAAAGGCACATTGGAAAAAGATCCTTGACAAGTGGTGGAATGCCACCCTTTTTTACTAACGTAGTTATTTTTTATTGAAAACTTTTTACTTTATTAATGAAATGATTTAATTAAATAAAAATAAACATCGGGATAGGTAAAAGTAGATAAAAATGCTCATAAAATAAAAACGAATGGGCCTACTTAAATATTTTTTTTATAAAACAAATTTCAAGCTATTCAAGCTTTTCAATTCAAGCATCAAACAAAAAGAGAATTACGTAATACGGTTCAGAAACCTTGGAGAAATAAGTGTACATACATAAAAAAACATACAGGCCGAATTGAGAACCTGCTCGTTTTTTTGAACTCGTATAAAAACTAGGATTTAGGCTCGTTACTTATAAATTAGCTATTTACTTTACGCTTCAAATAAGACATGATAACAGCAAGGATTGGATTGGCAGCATGATGTTAGGAATAGGTGACGCGGTAGTTTTGAACCTGGCAAATATGTACCGGACTAGTACCTGGTTGACTACACTAGAACCAATTCGTTTCAGAATGTTCCTTTAAAGAAAAGCAATATTTGAAATAAATTTTGACAGTAATTAGATACAATTTTTTTTTATGAGATTGATAGGCAAGCAGATTCCAAATGACCAACGGTGCGTCGCCAACCTGAGGCCAGGATGTTAGGCTCTGAGCAAAAGTAAGTTCGCCGGCTTCTTTATCCTCCTAGCTGGATCACGTCAACGTCAGGCGCTGACGTTATGGCGGTAGGTATAGGTATGGGTGGTACCAATGCGGGCGGGTCGCTGCGAAACTCTACCACTTAGTAAGACGTCACGATGTTAGTGACAGTAAGTCTATGCTCGCCTTTTCCGAGCTGCCTGGCAGGAAAGCAGAATATTTATTCTGCAAAGGAGTCCGGACCAAGACTGAGAATATATCAGCCTTTAAGTATTAAAACGTCTTAAAACTAGCAGTTTTTCCTTTATTCGTTAACAAACAGACACATATTCCGAGAAATTGTCCTCCTATGTAATCTTTTTAGTTTTTATTACATTCAGAAGACAGGATCAATTTTTCTCAAGTGCTGTGCAACACTTGTTCGATTTGGGATCCACCACCTTCCCTCTTAGTGGCGGTAATGTTCTGGTCTGGAGGGTAGGGTAGCCGGTAGATTTGTACAATAGGCTTAACATCAAGGCCTTAGTACAGCGACGCACCTGTAACATCTATGCTGTCTATAGGCCACCGTTGTCTCTTACCAACAGGAGAAACGTGAGCTTGTTCACTGGCGTAGCAATTAAAACTAATGTATTAGGTAATGATATCATAAGTTACTAGTATCTGATACAACTGATACACTGATCTCTCTCTCACATAAAAAAAGTTTGGCTTACACTACTGAAGAAATACAACTTTAAAAATAAGTATGTTCTCGGCGATTTTATGCCTTTTGGTCGTAATAAAAGAAAGGCACAAAAAGCAATTACAGAAATTATGCCAAAAATTAGACCTAAAATTAATTCAGACAGTTCAAAAGAACCCTTGTAAATTAATTCAATGTAGTTTCTAGATGATCTCAAGTTATAGTTCATGAGCCAGAGTCAAAATTCAGCAATTATTTTTCTTGAGTAAAATTTCTTACAATTCCGTCATGAAGCATTGTGAACTTCAGCTGCAACTCCAGGGGTAGGTAAATCAGTGCTAGGCATTATTTTACTGGCTGGGATGTACAAAACATCATTTTACAAATTTTCATTTGGTTAAAATTATTGAACATGTTATATATACACTTTATAATCAATTGACTTATTTTCTTTAACGTAAACTGACAAATATTTATAATTTGATAAAAATAGTATCAAATTGAAGAGAAACTTGCCCGTAAAACTTTGTTGTTGGCTCAAGAGCTATAACGCCTATATTTAGAAAAGTAATATTAAGAGTTTCCGTTTCGATATGGTGCTAATTACGACCGTGGCTTGGCTTGAGCGACATTAGGCATAAACATAAGTAGTTTCTTTACTCTACGACACTTTCTACGAGCACCAGACTAAGTTTAACCTTTAAATAAGATCCTTGCTTGGTCGACTTAGGTCTTTAGTGGGATTCTAGAATGAGAAACCACCATATTAAAATTGATGACTAGTTTAACTCCGACGCTGTAATCTTAATATGTACAAATTACGTGTCACGTTATTTGTCCGCGATGAACTCCTAAACTACTTAACCGATTTCAATCAAATTTTGCACACCGTGTGCAGTTTGATCCAAATTAAAAGATAGCTTACATCTCAATTTATGATCAAAAATTACCATCCAAGCGAAGCCGAACAGACAGCTAGTAAATAATAAAGCAAATTTTTAGTGTTAGGGTTTAGACATTATCCAACAACCACCCTTAATTACCTATTCTAAAATAACTTAAACCTAAAAACTTAGCTCTTGGACTATTTCATAATATGTACAGATTTGAATGGTTTTCAAGTACAACTACCGATAATTGTATTTGCACATCTAAAATAAGGACAAATATAAATTAATCAAACATGTTTTTCAGATAACCAAATACTAGCAGCCAATTTACTATACCTGACACAAGTAAAACTGAAAACGTACGTAAGTATTTCCTTATCTAAAAATTTCAATTTATAAAATCAGAGCACTTCATCATATCTGCACGAGAACAGCAATTATTTAAGCTTGTCTTTTATAAATTAATCAAACTCATGAACGAAGACGACACCTTATTAGACAAAGTGACGAGTGTCGGTAGCGAGAACAGAATGCCAGTTAGGTACTTGATAAAATCCTCTTAGTGCTCTGTATTTTGTACTTTAACGGTAAAAGTGATTTCGGGTTTTACGTGGAATATTTGTTTCAGAAATATATCTTCCACGCCTAATATACGCCTTGACGATATTACGAACGGCGATGAACTTAAAAGCAAAAATCCGTGGTACAAAAAGTTTTCTCCTGTGATTTTACATTACGTAACTTTGATTGTTTTAGGTAAGTAATTTATTTTCCATTTTGTTAGATAATATATAATTAAATATTTATTAGCTATTAGCGGCCCGATACGTGCTTCGCTACTTAAAAATACAACTGAAAAAGTTTTAAAATGACTGAAAAATACCCATTAACCAAATTATCCGCCATTTATTGAATTAATTTGTTAGAAATGATTAAAAGAACCGCTCAACCGATTTTATGCAAACTTCACATCATCTACTAAATAGTCCGAACAAAGCCATTTGGTTTGGATAGGTGAGCCCGGTCTTGAGTTATAAAATTACAACGAAAAGTGGCATTGATTTTTATACATATATATTAAGTTTACTATTTGATCTTCTTTTAATTTTAATTCAATTCAACTTAAAAATATTAAAAATAAAATGAGCAGAGTACATTTAGTAACAGAGTTTTGTGTTTAGTCCGGATTGGTGTATTCGCTTTTCTTGCCATGTTCTACTACCATAAAGAGATATACCATAAAGAGACTGCTCGGCATTACCTTGTTTCAATCTAGCGGGTAGTGTTGCTGGTAAACTTTCTAATACAAGAAACAGGTGGTGAATTCACCAATATTAACGTTGATAAATATTAAAGATGGTGATGTATAAAGTGGAAATGGGTATGGTTGTTTGCCGACGCAATAATAACATATTTAGATAGACTACGAAGTTATAAAGTATCTTCACGCCCATATCCCCGAAGAGACAAACAAAAGCACAACTAGTGCACCCACGATTAGCCAAAGACACTAAGTCCCACAATGTGATAGGTGGCAAGCCTATCGCCAACGGGCCACATACCCAATCCTGGGCAGCGTTATTTTTAATAGAAAATTTAATTGTTTACCTACACAATAATAATAAATATCTTCACGCTTATATCTCCGAAGAGGTAGGCAGAGGCAACACCAGCCACCCACAGGCACCCACGACTAGCCGAAGACACTAAGTCCCGCAAGGTGATAGGTGGCAAGCCTATCGCCAACGGGGCACATATCCAATCCCGAGCAACCTTTTTTTAGACAATTGGAAAAACCAAATTTTCTTTTTGTTGCCAGACCCGGGATTCAAACCCGGGACCTCATGCAGTCAAGTCCAACACCTGAACCGCTAGACCACAGAGACAATAATAATATATTTAGATAGACTATTAAGTTAGGATTTTTTATAAGCAAAACAAATTACTTATGTTTTTAATTTAAAGTAACAAGTAACCTAACCTAACATTCCAGCTTCAGGTTGGCAACGCACCATTACCACCTTTGGTGTCCCTAGGCTGCGGGAATTTCTTACCACCAGGAAATCCGTCTGCTTGTTTGCCTTCCAATATCATAAAAAAAAATTTACATTAATCATTGTCAGAAATGGAAAAGTTTGTAGTGAAAACTAAAGTCATGAAAATAAAATTGTAATGACGAAATAACGATACAATATCTCAAAGTACGCGACGTAGGCATCAAAAGCATTAATGAAACAAAAAGAATATCAGAAACCTGAAAAGGTCTTATGTTTAAACATTCATCTGGTGAAAACGAATTGCTGATGAATTAAAATTCCTCATTCACTGAAAACAAAAGAGCGTATTTTTTAAACTGTTATTGTGTTGTATTCGCTTATGTTTTTACAAGTAGCTTGAATGTAATTTTTGATTCTTTTTGACGAAAACGAAAAATGTTATAAAAATAACTACGTTAATTAAAACCGACTTCAAATCTAAAAAGTAAAATATAATAAATATTTAATATTAACTAGTGGTCGTCCATTGGTCGAGGTTCGACCATATTAAATTTTAATATCGTGTTGATAAGAACGCCATCTTCATTTTTCAAGACAAACTACTTTTTTTCCAAACTGTATGATTATAGTTTGTGCGCCATCTATAATCTTTTATCGTTATCATCAATATATTTGTTTGTATGTGTCAAATGCGCGGTACTGTGGCTAATGTTTTATTATTTGATTTAATGTACTTTATAAGCATCAATATTGAAAAATATTGGCGTTCTGCACTTCTTCTACACATAAACTATAAGTGTGCTAAATTTTATGCTCCTGCGTCCGCGCAATTTTCGAAAAAAGGGGTCCAAAGTTTTGGCATCACGTAGTAATATATAGATTATATACTACCTATTAGTTATATGTGCTATTAACCAAGCCTTTAACTAATTATTATATTAGAAGTAAGTATTAAATTGGCTCAGCACCGACTTCAGACCTATTAGTAAATAGCACATATAAATAATAGGTAGTATATAATTGATTTTATATATTTATTATATTTTACTTTTTAGATTTGAAGTCGGTTTTAATTAACGTAGTTATTTTTATTTCACACATTTGAGTTTATTACGAATACGATTAAATCGGGATAAGTGAAAAAGGTAAAAAATGCTCATAAAATAAAAACTAACGAGCCTAACTAAACCAAATTTTTATTGGACCAATTCGAAACTATTCCGCATCAAACAAAAAAATAATTACGAAAATCGGTTCGGAACCACGTAAAAATCGTGTACATACATAAAAAAATATACCGGCCGTATTGAGAACCTTCTCGTTTTTTTTTAGTTAAAAATAAGACCCTTTTTTATACACAAATTAAAAATGCGGAAACAAAAAAAAATACACATTACATTGTTGAAGCTATACCTATCACGAATAATTAAACGTTTTATGACCCGGTCATGGTAAAAAGGTTATTTCTTTTTGGCAAAAAAATTAAATCTGTTGTTTACTTATTTTCTTTTTTTTAGTCCAATAACTATTTTCATTTAATAATAAAACTAGCAGCCTGCCTCGGCTTCGCACGGTTATGAAATATACATATAAACCTTTCTCTTCAATCACTTTGATTATTAAGAAAACCGCATCAAAATCCGTTGCGAAGTTTTAAAGAATTAAGCATACAAAGGAACATAAGGACAGAGGAAGCGACTTTGTTTTATACTATGTAGTGATTGACCGAAATATACTGATGTTATATAATACGGCAAAGTGACATTAAAATTATATCATAAATGTTCAGTATTTTAAGCAATAATGTTAATATATGAGAAAACATGATAACGTTTTCTATACATTTTATACAGTGGGATATTTTGCATTTCTCCCGTGTTGGTCCGGGCTTCTTTGCAGAATAGACCATCTGCCTTCCTGCCAGGCAGCCCGTAAAAGGCGAGCATTGGCTTACCGTCACTGACACCGTGACATATGAGTAGGTGAGTTTCGCAGCGACTCACCCGGATTGGTACCACCGCCTTACCTATTCCTGCCGCCATAACGTCATGACGTGTTCCGGTTCGGAGGGTAAGGTAGCCGGCAAACTTACTTTTGCTTGAGGCCTAATATCCCAGGCTCAGATTGGCAACGCACCATTACCAACCTTGGTGTCTCTAGGCGGCGAGAATTTCTTACCATCAGGAAATCCGTCTACTTATTTGCCTTACCATATTATAAAAAAAAGAAAAAAATTAATATTTGCTTGTTAATAGCGTTCTTGATATGATAACAACTTTATTAATCTTGTTTTCAACTTTGCGTAATTCTGTGCTTGGGTTAGGAATGTCAGAAAAAGCATGAGAGTAGGATAAACACGATCGAAATGAAAGGTTACGGAAAAGCTGCGATGTAACGCTCGCTGACCACATTCGTAACAGTGAGATCCGAGAAAGAGGGGGATTGAAAAAAGTGTTTGTGTTAAAATGAGAAAGCGCATGCTCTGTTGGTTTGGTCATGTGGAAAGAATGACAGATGAAAGATTGACAAAGCAGATATATAATAAGAGTATGGATGGATGCAGATACCCGCGGAGACCTAAGTTAACATTCCTCGGATATTATCAAAGAGTGGTGCCAAGGGTCTCCGAAACCAGCGTGTTTGTATGAAAAGGAAAATGAATGTGGAGGAAGCCAGACAAGTCTGCCAGGATCGTGAGATTTGGCACTTGATACTTTCTGCCTACCCTGTGTAACGTAGTGGGGATGGCTTAGCTACCACCCACCACTATGTTAACAGAAAAATAAACAAACAAACAGTCAAACTTCCTTAAGGTTGGCTGTTGGTAGGGAATCCTGTTGATTTGTGGTTAAAATAAAAATCTAAACAAAATTACACTGTATTTAAAATAAAAAAAAAAAATCTCTATAAAGGTCTGTGCATTGTACACTATAAAAGTTTCTGCCGGCTAACGAAAAAGGAAAATAGAAAATAGATGGGCGTGGGATACGTCGGTGGCTCAATGATTGGCCGACGGAGCACGGAGCGCAGCACGGAGGAGAGCACGAAGTGGAGCAC
Source organism: Calephelis virginiensis (assembly GCA_002245475.1). NCBI lineage: Eukaryota > Metazoa > Arthropoda > Insecta > Lepidoptera > Riodinidae > Calephelis > Calephelis virginiensis. The sequence goes on from NJDC01003479.1 coordinate 152,633, forward strand.
GGAGGTTCGCTGCTATAGGCCTCAGTGGCTGGAGTAGGGGACCCCTTGGCACCTTCCCTCAGCAGCCAGGAGCAGCAGTAGAAGAGGGCCGCTGGGAAGGTGGCCAGAGAAGTACACCGGCGGGGCAGCTACCGCCGGTTCAGGGTCCTCGGGTCCACCACCGAGGAGCGGGTACCAGGCAACAGGCACCAGGTAGTAGGCAGCAGGCAGCAGTTCCTCCGTAACTTCTTCTTATTATTTATTCCTTTGACTTCTTCCAGAAATAGAATTAGAATGCCCTGATCGGTTGGATCGTCATCCTTTTATACTAGCGCGACCTGTTCCGAAATTTACAATTTAAAATTATGCGATCTGATTGGTGAATTTAAAATTGACGCCAACTAAAAGTCCTCTTTCCTCGTAAAAACGAAATAAATTTGATATCTTCAAATTAGTCATTACTCTCATTGAAGATGTCAAAAATGGTAAATTTCGGTGTATTTTAGTGATTTAAAAGGATTATTAAACAGAAAAACTGTGAAAAACACAGTAAAAACAATAACAATCATAAGGGACACGAGATCAGAAACGACTAATGTGAGGTCATAATAATAATAATAAACCATTACCAACTTTGGTGTCTTTAGGCTGTGTGAATTTCTCACCATCAGGAAATCCGTCTGCTTGTTTGCTTCCAATATCATAAAAAAAAATCAAATAAAAATAACGTTGTCCAGGGTTAGCGATAGGCTTGCTACATGTCACAATGTGGGACTTAGTATCTTCAGCTAGTCGTAAGTGCCCTGTTATGCCTCTGCCTACCCCTTCGGAGATACGGGCTTGACGATACATTTATGGACGACATTTTCATGAGAAAATCGGGAAATTGGAACACAAACGAGCCTTTTTAACCGATTCCAATTCGAAATATTTTTTCAATTATTTTTTGCATGTTTGTTACGCGATTATTCCGCCAAAAACAAACTGATTTTAATAATTGTTTTTTGGGAAGTATAAATGATTCTCTATTAATTTTATCATGCATCGACTAGAATTTTTTGAGTTATACTTAATAGAACTTAACTGAAAAATAAAAGCTCAAATCGCGTCGTAGTAATGAAATAATTGAAGACGGTTTTTTGCAGTTTCTCCACGCTTAAATAATTATATTCCAATTCATTAAAAATGTATTGTTTTGAAGAGATATGAGTCTATTTTTTTTCTTTATTTCGACATGCCAACAGCAATACACACACAATATTACAATATAACACTTAAAAATACACAAATGTTTGTATGTATGCCAATAACAAGCATGCACAGCATTCTTAATAAAAAATATGAGCAAACATGTTGCTGCAGATGATATAACAACACTTAATGATAAAACACCTAATAGTGATAATATAGTGGTAATGCTAATAAAATTACAACTTAAAGGTAAATGAAAATAATGTTATGCAGGAAGATACGCTGCTTTTAACATTAAAAAATTTGGGTTTTCTAATTAAAAAAAAAATGTTGCTCGGGATTGTATATGTGCCAGGTTGGCGATAGGCTTGCCACCTATAACATTGCGGGACTTAGTGTCTTCGGCTATTCGTGGGTGCCCTGGTTGTGCCTCTGCTTACCTCTTTGGGGATATGGAAGTGAAGATACTTACTTACTTTTTTATATTCTTAATTGATCAGTAAACGTATTAACTGCACGCGAGCAAAGCCGCGGTAACAGCTAGTTCTATCATATTCAAAGGAAAAACGTATACATTCTAATATCGTTATAGGACTATTAACATGGGGTCTGCTATGGTGTGCATTTGGCGACGAATGGCGATGGGATGGACAATGGTTTCGCTTGGCCGTGGTCGCTGTGATTGCATGGGGAAGCGGTGAAATACTTCAAGAAGTAACCACGTTACCGCCACTTCTGGCTGCTTTAATAACAGGCATACTTGCACGACATGTGGGGATCCTGGATATGCGACATCATACGCATATTGACGGCTTTTTAAGGTAAATGTCAACTGTGTAATAGTGATGTATTAAATTGTCTGATTCGGCTTTACAGTTTTTACTCTTTTCCCTCTTTATAGTTTATTTTTAAATAGGCTAACTTAATCTAAATTTAAGTGAAATGATGAATTATGTGTAAAAACAACTCTATATAGATAGATCTTTAAAATACATTCGGCTTTCCGAAGCTTGACGAAAGTAGCCGAAGCGTATAATTTAAATAGTACTACTGTACACGTTTTTTTTTCGAAATGACTACTGTTGTGTACGTCTATAGACACTAACAACGTCACCGGGCTAGTGGGCGAGCAGAGTGCTCAGCCAGAGATTGAATTTTGGGTGGGGCCTGGGACCCCCCTCCCTAAGGGCGTCTCCTGTGAGACCGTACCTCGGCTTAGGGTCTGGATCTTGGTTTGTTTCGGTAGAGGATATCGTGGCTGTGTTCCGCCCAGGGCGGAACACGACTGTACACGTGATTTTTTGACTTTAAGGCTACACGCTTATTGTTCTTTTGGGGATATGAGCGTGAAGATACTGTTTTGTCGTTGTTGTACGCGCCATTGCAGACGGCAATCGTTAGTCCACCTTGTTAGTGCAATTTTTATGTTTATTAGATGATTTTGATTATGAGACGTTTTGTTCGAAATTTGAACGTCTCCGTCCGTCTAATTAACAAAAGTGATTAAAGCACTCCAAGGTCGAAAGCTACTGTTATAGTCTTTATTACAATGCGATACAGACTTTAATAGCAACATAATTTTACTCCTAGGTTAGTCCATGTTTATTAATGCGACGAATTTTTTGTAACGCTTTTTAAAACTGTTGGAAATATAGTGTGCGCTCAGCCTAATACTTTTCCCGTTGTTAAGTAACACGTAAATGATAAGAAAGGGAATAATCTTCTGTAACTCAAATTGAAGAGCGTCGTCAACGAGAGACTTATGCAGGTTTAAATACTATCTTCTATTTCTTTTTTCAACTTGCGACGGAAATAAGAGGAGTAAAATAAGTATGACGTGTCTGTGTGTTTTTATGTCTGTCTGTGGTAACATAACGTTTAAAGGATAGGTCGATTTTCATGCGATTTTTTTTTAAAGCTGACGTGATTGAGATTGTTCTTGACTATTACGTCATAATAGTTTGTTAGGGGTTATTAAAAAAACTAGTGTTATTTAGAAATTGGTGAAAACAGTACTCTTAGAATCTATACTTGTTATCGTCGGCACTTGGCAGAATTACTTTGCCTACATACTTTTTCCGTTAAAAATTTACAACCAACTACTGAACGTTAAAATAAACCAGACTTATTTATCTTCACCCATAAAGCCCTGATGATGCTGTGAAAAGTGAAACCAGTTGGCTATAGAGTAACATAGAGTTTTAAATAAAGTGTATAGTAGAAAAGTACAGAAGTTTACCTTACAAAAAGCGTGTTTACAGTAATTTAATTTAAATGCATTAACTATACTTTATGTACAAATATAAAAACGTAGTTTTTATGTTGGGCAAAAAATCTCATACATTTGGTGACATTGCCCACATTACAGAACTCCGTTACTATGAACTTTATCACCATTTTAAAAAAGACTGAATTTAAATACTGAGCAATGCTATAAAGTATTAAATTATGCGCCAAATATTCTCATTTACCCTTGATAATGAGCGGGCAAAGTCAAAAAGCTCTCTAGTATATTTTTCGTAGAAAATTTCGAATGTTCAAGGGTTGTCAACATTGGAAATATTTAACTACCAACTGTTGCCCGCGTTGTTATAATCCCACAGGAACATTTGTACAGGATAAAAACTATTATATGTGTTATTCCTAGTTACCTCCTACGTGCGTGCCAAATTTCATGAAAATTGGTGCAGCGGTTGAGTAACAAACAAACATACAAACTTTCGCATTTATAATAGTACTATCAATGTGATTAAATCATTTTAGTAGGTACCTACGTATTGAGTAAAATTTAAGTGTGGAATGTATACATACATAATAATGATATATTAAAAATGGAAATAATATAACGTATTTTTTTACTTTATGTGCTTTATTTGTACCTAAAGATTTCAAAAACTAACAAAAAAAAACAAAAAAAATAATTAAAAAGTATGTACCTATTTTGTCTTTGTTTTTATACGAAAATAACAAATGAAACTAAAATTTTTAATGAGTTTCACTGAAAGATTATATTGCATAGTTAAAATTGAGAAGACTTAACGTTATTTTAAGTATGCAAAGATTAGATTTTGATACGTACATATTTCTTTCAATAAACTAAAACCCATCAACAAAAACTTCAAAAACTCAGTCGGAATTATGAAAAGAGGGCATATCTTTTTATTCATCGATTTAATTAAATAAAGTAAATCAAATCCGAACCCTCCTTTTTATACTCGGTTAAAAAACATTTTTTATTAAACCTCGGATGACAACCCTTATGAAAAAGAAATATTGGGCAATGTTGTTAACGATGTTTAAAAAATATCCTTGTGACTTTGTCCACCGCTATATTTTATGATTTTATGATGCGTTTAGCGAAGAAAACCAGTCTATATCATTAATTTCTAATGTAATAACAAATGTACAAAAATTACTTCCCTGCGATAACTCCAAGTAACACTTCTCGAAAAAGTTTTTTTAACAGTTTTTGCCCGCAAAAAACACCCTAATTTCAACATCGTCTGACAGGTAACTAAAGTAACATCTGTAACAGTACGTCCCATAGTGTTGCCAGAAATATAATGAATTTTTTACTATACACAAAATGTGCTTACCAACTATGGATAAATTTGGTATTTTTTAAGTTTTTTTAAGAAATAACAACTGGGCAAAGTCAACCGTTGAGGGCAAAGTTGCCATGTTTTACGGTATTTAATATCCTTTGTAAGCAAAATCCTTAACGTATATCATATTCAAACAAGTAAACTTTGGAAAAATGGAATTCTATATCACAGAAGGTATTTCCAGAACATTGTTACTTAAGCGACTTGAAAGAAAGAATGAATCAGGCATCTTCCAGCTTAGTATAATAACGAAACCCCTTCTTCACTTTCCATTAGGCGAGGTAAAGATAATTTTCCTAAGCTCTTGAAAAAATGTAAACCCTTTATAATTAATTAGTGGTTAATTTTAATACTGACAAAATAAACAAATTATATTTACACTGTTTACTATTAATTTATTTTAATTACACTTCATGTTTTTTCTTATGTAAATCCTCTTTTAATAAAGATGAAATTTCAAACAGGATTTCCATAATCTTTTTTTTTTGTTACTAGGAAAATTTATCCCGTCATAATCCTTGGGAAAGGATCTCTTGCTTGGGACTTTGAGTATATGAAGAAGAATTGGCAACAAATTTTAAAACTAGGAGCTGTACCTTGGGCAACGGAGGTTGTAGTTTTAGCAGCATGCACACATTTTTTCCTAGGGTTTCCTTGGATATGGGGTAAGAACTACTTTTGATAACGTCTTTCCCTATTTTTAAAATAAGTAAAATTCACCTCGGTCAATATTTTCCCCGTATAGGTCCGGTCCTGCTGAGTAGAATAGACCATCTGCCTTTCTGCCAAGTAGCTGGTAAATGACGAGCACAGGTAAAAATATAAGCTATTACTAACAAGATCACTGGCGGTAGTGTGCTGTGCAGCTATTTGCCTGAGTAGGGATCCACCGCTTTAGGTATTCCTGCCGCCATAATGATTTAGTCATGTTCCAGTCTGGAGTCTGTTCCACCTTAACATCAGGAGAGGTGTCTGCTTGTCCACTGACCTCTCGCATACAGGAGGTTGGACGCTGTACCCTAAGTATGACCGAGTATGACGATGCCGAGAAACGAAAAGTTACGATTTAAGTCCTGTCTGAGGTGTTTTAGAGCTTTTAATAAAACATTTATTTTAACTTATTCCAATAACGGGACCAGTGCTAAAATTAGGAAAAATGTCTTCTTCCACACTCGTTACATGTGAGAGATGAACATAAGACACTTTCCACGTATCTATAAATATTAGTTACACTATTTATAAGTCAAGAACGGCTGAACCGAACGAGTTGAAAATTTATCGTGAGATAGCTTAGAATCAGGAGACGGACTTGGATACTTTTTATTTCTTGCAACTGCGAGGAAACTAGAAACAACATTTTGATTTTTCCCATACAAATTGAAAGGGTGAAACGAAGTTCGCCGGAACAGATAGGATTAAAATAAACTCAAATTTTTGACACGACAAACTTTTTACAGACTTACTGGTCTTCTGACATACTATTTGACATATCATAATATATGCATGAAGCGCTTTGACTTACTTAACTTCAAGAAACAATCCTTATATAAAATGTTAAAATTTCGTTTAGTTAGTGTGCAGGCAGGTTGTCTGCACATATGAGGATAGGATTAATAGCCCTATATTGTAGTCAAGACCCTAACTCCCTAGAGCCCTAGCACCCTACAGCCCTATGAAGCCTATCCTATCATAAGATATATATGTACTCATATAAGTAAGTGCGGGAAGCCTGCCACCATGAGACCTAAGGCGACAGGCGGATAATGGTAGGAAGTAAGGTTTGAAGGTTGGATTTTCTCACTGCCAGTGGAGCAGGCTCACACCCAATGTTGTAGTATCATGTATAACGTCTAAAGTAGTCATGGCCATGGGTAGTAGTAGAGTAGTTGTAAGGATCGTGAGGTTAAAGGTGCGTGGAAATGAGAGTCAACGGTTAGTTGTGCTCTGACAAGTTTATTTAAAATATTAAAATATATACTATGGCTATTAGAGTTGTGATGGTGAATGTATGCGGCGAGGATGGCTCGCCCGGTGCTAGCTTGCAGTTTTAGGTGGCGTGCGTGGCGTGGTTAGCTGTTGTGCAATTTATTGTAAATCGCGTAACCAGGCCATGTGAGGGGTTTTGGGTCCTGGAGATGGATGGAAAACTTCTTCAATGTGTTCTGGACAGTTAGTGAAAAACATACTAAATTTCTCAAAGTAAACACGATATAATTATTTCAAAAGTTAATGAATGACAAAAAAGCAATAACTTTGAAAGTTTAAATCCGATTTTAATATTTATGTCTTAAACACGAATGATACGTATCTTACTATGATATCTCCGAAGAGGTAGGCAAAGATAACAACTCCCACGTCAATGGTATAGATGGCACAACTATCGCCAACTGGGTACTCATCCCGGGCATTGTTATTTTTGTTTAACCACATTTTCAATTTGTTCGGGGATCGAACTCAGGACATCTTGATATCAAGTCTGACGCCGAATCGCTAAACCACATTGGCTCCCAGGTTCTGAAATTAAACGAGTTAGATTTATTAAAACCTGAAACATCTAAGTAAAGGGTGTAGCTTCAACGAGATGTACTTCTTCGAAAGCTAAAAATTACTTTGTTTTGTTGGCCGTGTGTGAAGAACCGTTATCATGGTGTAGGAGAATGCAGCTTTTGGGTCGTCTTTCGGGAACTTTTACTAACACCGTGGGTAAACAAATGGTACCACTCGGCATAAATATTTTTTTTATCTTCAAGTGGAATTGTATAGATGGGACCCGTAGCTGAGAAAAAAACGCGATAATTTTTACAAACGTTTCTCGCCTGTCTCATTTTCAGACACCCATTCACAAGATTGCTGTTTTTTTTTCGGGTACAAAACAATAAATCCACGTTTCGTCTCCTGTGATATTATCAGACACAGCATTAGAATGTCCGAGGTCGTACTTCAGTAGCATCTGTAAGCACCATTCCACGCGAGCCCGCTACCGCTCCGCTGTCAGCTTATGAGGAATCCAACGGCAACAAAGTTTCCAAACTTTTAATTCTTCGTGTAAAATTTGCTGAATTTGGCTCATACCAATCCCAAATAGTCCTCGAATTGTCGCATAGGTAATCCGGGGGTTTTCTTCAATTAACCGCTTAACAGTAGCCACATTATTTTCGCTGACGGCAGTTGAAGGCCGTCCTTTACGAAATTCATCATGTAAAGAAACTCGACCTCACTCAAATTCAGCAAACCATCGCCTCACGGTGCTCAAACAAGGTGCTTCACTCCCAAAAGCATTTTGAAGACGAGCGGCACAGTCTTGCGGGGAAAAAAAGAGAACTTTTAAAATCATAAAAATTCATTCAAAATCTTTTCGACTTAATTCCATTTTCGTTGCGTGCATAAAACTTTGATGTGTGATAAAAAAACATCTTCACGCCCATATCCCCGAAGGCAGAGGCACGACCAGGGCATCCATTACTAGCCGAAGACTCCAAGTCCCATAATCTGATAGGTGGCAAGCCTATCGCCAACCGGGCACATTTCCAATCCCCAGCCACATATTTTTGTTAGAAAATTGGAGAACCCCAATTTTCTTTTTGTTGTCCGACCCGGGATCCGAAGCCAGGACCTCATGCAGTTAAGTCCAACAACTGAACCGCTAGACCACAGAAGCGATAAAAAAACAATTGATAAAGTATTTCCCGCCAATTGTTTTTTTTATTACCTACTAAGAAAGTTTCAACGTATTAAAAACATGACAATCGAAATCCAAATAGTTCCGATTAGCTAGAAGTGCAAAACATTAGTGTGCCCAATGCACATAGATGAAATAATCTAATATTTAATTCCAAGTTCAAACTTTTCACATCACTTTTTTAGAATTTAATCATTCTTTTAATAGAACTTGATTTCTAGTTGATTTCACTATTATTCGTTTTGAAATACAACACTCAATAAAATTTGTCACGACACAAACACAATAGCAAGCGATATACGTGTAGAACAAAGCCAATTCAATAAATCCCGCCATACAACTCGTATTTTAAAAGATTTGAATGTATTTTCACTACATGGCGTGTTTTGTTAGGCTCTACCTAGATTATGAAGTGCTAGCGTTGTATAAATATATTAGCTGACCCAGCAAACTTCATATCGCTTGACATTAATGCTTCGATAGTAGCGCAGTCCGCGGGATCAAATGTGAAACATTCCAAAATCTACAACTACTTATTATTAAAAAAACATTTTCCAGTAGACCAAAATGTGAATTTAAACCATTCTCGAATCCCTTTGAACGCACACAAAAGTTTCATCAAAGTCGCTACAGTCGTCTAGAAGGAGTTCAGTGACGAACACACGAACACAAGAATTATATATAGAAAGATATGCATAGATCACGCAAATCAAGCAATTTTAATTCTGTCACGTCTTGGATGTCACCATAAAATCTCATAGAAAGCTCTTCTTCAAGTCTCCTAAGAATGGCGCCCATTTGGCGCATAGGCGCATCGCAGCGCAATAATCCGCCTAGATAGCTTGTATACATTTTGTATAGAGCAACGCCCACTGTGCTGGGGCGCATCGGCGCGGATTTCCGTGAAGCACTCCGCGCGCATTCCCCGATGCGGCCCACTGGGACCACGATATCACTATTAAATATAGATAGACAACTCATGGCAATTTAACGCTAAAGTTTCGTATGATTACTAATAGAGGCGCCACTTTCCATACTTGACGATTGGTATTACAACTACTAGATGGTGCCATGGTGCGTATTAATATTTTTTAGAAACAAAGTAGTTGGTCTTGATTAATGAAGATGGCGTTGTTATCGAAAAGATAATTAACAATTGAACCTCAGTCAGTTTTAATCATTTATATTGAATAACTTATAATTTAAATGTATTAAGGCTTATCGACCAATGGGTGACCGCCAGTTTATTTAATTTAATAATAAGTATATACTTAATAGAATAACAAAATTAGCGTTTATTTTCCAGGTTTCTTACTTGGCTCAGTGTACGCTTCAGTATCCTGCCCTGTAATAATGCCCCTCATACAAAAGCATGGGAAGAATGCGAATGGAACTGTCAACTGGCCTCAACTTATCTGTACTGCGGGTGGACTGGACACAGCACTTAGTGTAGGGGTCTACGGAGTGATATTCACCTTCATATTTTACGACAGCACTGAGTTGTATCGCTATGTGAAGGTCAGTTGTTGCTTTGAGTTCATTATTTTGAAAGTGTTTTTAAAGATAATCAGATGGGCAACAACGTGCCGAATAAACTTATTCCCACAATGAGATAGGTGACAAACCCAGGCAACGTTTTTTTTATAAAAAAATGAAAAAGCACCTTTTTTGTTGCCCACCTGGGGATTACGAAGTCAAGTGCAACACTGGACCGCTAGACCACAGATACAGGAGTGGCTTTATTACTATTATTATTTGTTTATTTATTTAAAGTATCTTCACGCCCATATCCCAGAAGAGTTATGCAGAGGCACAACCAGGGCACCCACGATTAGCCGAAGACACTAAGTCTTTTAATGTGATAGGTGGCAAGCCTATGGCAAACCGGGCAAACATCGATTCTCCAGCAACATTTTTTTTAGTAGAAAATTGGAAAAACCACATATTCTTTTTTGTTGCCCGACCCGGGAATCGAACTCGGGACCTCATGAAGTTAAGTCCAACATATGGACTAGAAGAAAACTAGACCACAGCGGCGATAAATTGCATCACAATATACAGCAATACGCCACATGTCTAGTTACATCTTATTAAATTAATCAACTTAAACAATGCCACACACTTTTACAATTAAAGCTCAAAAAATAAAACGAGTGAAATGTCAAAATCAAAGATTGTTTATGATTAATATTAAAAATAAAAAGATTTATGTTAAATCTAAATTAATATTAAAATAAGAAATGCGTTTTTGAAAAAGTTACTAGGTAGTAGAGTTTATCAGCGACTCGCCCACCACATTGGTACCACCGCCTTAACTGTTCCTGCCGCCACAGCGTCAGTGCTTGCAGTCGACGTGTTTCTATTCGGAGGATAAGGTAGCCGGTAAACTTGTTTTTGGGCTTAACAGCCTGCCTCAGGTTGGCAACGCATCAAATGTGTGAATTGTGGCGTTGCCATTTTGGGTGAATTTTTTACCATCAGGAAATCCAGATGCAGATGCTTGTATGCTTTCCAATTTAATAAACATAAAAAAAAATTAACAAAAGTCAAAAAAATATACAGATTGAGACCGTCTAGGTTCTGGGTTCTAGATCTGGTGTCTGGTTGAGCAAGTCATCTGCAGTTTTTACACGAGTAACGTAATAAACATTTCCAGAGACGATAAATAATTACTAATACAAATTAGTGATATTGATTACTAGTCTCTGATGTTAACCCAATAATATCATTGTTATTTAAGTCAAACTATAATATCTATTACTAGGGGCCCGCCCCGGCTTCGCACGGTTATGAAATATACATATAAACCTTCCTCTTCATTCACTTCATCTATTAAAAAATCGCATTAAAATCCGTGGCGAAGTTTTAAAGAGAAGAGGAATCGACTTTGTTTAATACTATGTAGTGATAAATGCGAAAGTTCGTCTGTTTGTTTGCTACTCCTTCACGCAAAAAATGCTGAACCGATTTTTTATATTTTTTGGTTCGCACATAGTGGCTAACTTAGATTAACACATAGGATAGTTTTTATCCCGAAACAATGTTCCTATGGGACCACGCGGGCAACGCCACGAGCAATAGCTATTCTATTATATATCTATATCATTTACATATAATTTATACCCATATCTGTCTATTTATAAATAAAATATTTTTAAATAAATAATCGCCTCTGTGGTCTAGCAGTTCAGTTGTTAAACTTAACTGCATGAGGTCCCGGGTTTAAATCCCGGGTCAGGGATGTTGAATCACATTGTAACAAAGACTAATATATCAGGTTGAAGTTTAGAATACTTTACTCCATGTTTATTCATACGATGGCTCGGCTTTACCAGCAGACATTCCAGGGTCACGCTCAACAACACTCTTCAAGCTCCATCATCAGACTAACTCAGTTATAATAGCACTCTTTCGTGGTTGACCGGTTAGGTATCACAAATGTTTAAAAGTGAAATAAATATCCATCGCTTCTGTGGTCTAGCGGTTCAGGTGTTGGACTTGACTGCATGGGGTCCCGGATTCGATTCCTGGGTCGGGTACCAAGAAAATTTGTTTTTTTCTATTTTCTAATAAAAAAAATGTTGCTCAGGATTGGATATGTGCCCGTTTGGCGATAGGCTTGCCAAGTATCACATTTGCCAGGTTCCACAACCTAGTGTCTTCGGCTAGTCGTGGGTGCATTGGTTGTGCCTCGGCCTACCTCTTCGGGGATATGGGCGTGAAAATACATTTAAATAAATTAAAAACCTTTTTTTTTGTAACGTTTATGTTATATTTGGCAAGGATTTACATCCCACTCGTTAGTGTTTAACCAACACATTTGTAACCGGTGAATAAACATAGGTATTATACAAATAGGCACTAAAACTTTTACTTTGAACAAACTACATTTACTTAAACTAGGTACTTAAATACAAATAGCCCTTACTAAGAGTCTGGACACAGATCAACGCATTTGGTCCCTACAATGCCCTATAGGACCAAATGTACATACATATATAGCCGTAGTTTGACGAGATCTGTCCAGACGTTCAATGTCATCAGCTACGGATATTTAAAGTATCTTCACGCCCATATCCCCGAAGAGGTAGGCAGAGGCACAACCTGGGCACCCGCGACTAGCCGAAGACACTAAGTCCCATAATGTGATAGCTGGCAAGCCTATCGCCAACCGGGCACATCCCAAGCAACATTTTTTTCATTAGAAAATAGGAAAAGCCAATTTTTTTTGTACCCGACCCAGGAATCGAATCCGGGCCCCATGTAGTCAAGTCCAACACCTGAACCGCTAGACCACAGAGGCGATGGATATTTATTTCACTTTTAAACATTTGTGATACCTAACCGGTCAACCACGAAAGAGTGCTATTATGACTGAGTTAGTCTGATGATGGAGCTTGAATATTGTTGTTGAGCGTGACCCTGGAATGTCTGCTGGTAAAGCCGAGCCATCGTATTAATAAACATGTAGTAAAGTATTCTAAAGTTCAACCTGATATATTAGTCTTTGTTACAATGTGATGCTCCTTCTTTAGTCCATGTCATAAACTTCAATCATTGACCAAGATGAAAGCAATACTATTCTAGATGATATATATGGATATAAAATCGTTTAATTTAACTTTCTTTAACTTGGTTTCAGGCTATCTTGGGTTTGTTCGTGGGTGTGGCTATTGGCGTTGGTTGGGGCTGTCTGGCAAGGTTTCTACCGAGCAAACACGACCTGTACGTCATGGAATTACGAGTGTTATTTGTCCTGGTCGGTGGTCTCTTCGCCAGTTTCTTCACGGTCCTTGTTGGATGGGGTGGAACTTGTTAGTTTCTGGATTAATATTAACTTAAAAGCTTTGTAGCAATTCAACATTATCATTTTTTATGATATTGGAAGACAAACAAGCAGATTTCCTGATGCTAAGAAATTCACGCTGCCTAGAGACACCAAAGGTGGTAACGGTGTGTTCCCAACTAGAGGCCGAGTTGTTAGACCTCGAGCAAAACTAAGTTTTTTACCCTTTTACCTTACCTTACCCTTCGCACCGGAACACGTCAACGGCAAGCACTGACATTATGGCGGCATGAATAGATAAGGCGGTGGTACCAATCCCGGCGAGTCGCTGCGAAACTCTATCACCTAGTAGGATGTCACGGTGCTAGTGACAGTAAGCCTATGCTCGCCTTTTATGAGCTGTCTAGCAGGAAAACAGATGGTCTATTCTGCAAAGGAGCCCGGACCGAGACGGATTTTTTTTTGTATTTTAATTTCTTTGTATTTTGTGTTTTTCCGCCGTATTGGTCCGGGACGGCTGAGTAGAATAGACCATCTGCCTATGTGCCAAGCATCTCGAAGAGGCGAGCGCTAGTGAATATTCGTTAGTACCAACAAGATGCAACAAGATATCGACCATACACCACTGGTGGTAGAGTACTATGCTGCAACTTACCCGGGTAGGAATCCAACGCCTTACTCATTTCTAGTGCCATAATGACTGTGTCGTGTTCCGGTCCGAAAGGGTAGGATAGCCGGTAGACCTAACCTCCCTGCCACAAGAGTGACGTACCTGACCAAGAAGGCGGAAAAACACAAAATACAAATAAATGAAAATACAAAAAAAAACCTGTGTCGGTCCGGGCTCCTTTGCAGAATAGACCATTTGCCTTCCTGCCAGGCAGCTCGTAAAAGGCGAGCATAGGCTTACTGTCACTAACACCGTGACATACTACTAGGTAGTAGAGTTTTGTAGCGACTCACCCGGATTGGTACCACCGCCTTACCTATTCCTGCCGCCATAACGTCCAACGCTTGCCGTTGACGTATTCCGGTTCCGAGGGCAAGGTAGCCGGTAAACTTACTTTTGCTTGAGGCCTAACATCCCGGCCTCAGGCTGGCAACACACCATTACCATATTAGTAAAGTTTTTTTGACACAAGCATACTATTTGCTTGCTTTGGGGTTGGATTCAGTCTGTTTAATTTATCCATAGAAATTTAATTAGTTATTAACATCACAAGTCTTAAGAATCTAAATAATTCGGTCTAAGGAACGAGAGATCAGTACATTATCTTCGTTAGGAGTGTAACCAACCTCCAGTAGTAATACAGCTTCATAGATGGAATCGAACATTTAAAAAGTATCATCCCGCCCGTATCCTCGATGAGGTAGCCAGAGGCACAACACTGAGCCGAAGACACTAAGTCCCACAATGTGATAGGTGGGAAGCCTATCGCCAACCGGGCAGATATATCCCGAGCCAAGTCCAATACCTGGGCCTCTAGACCACATAGGCAAATATATTTACCGTTCTTAATTTTAAAGGTGGAGTAGCAGTGCTTGCTTGTAACGCGACAGCGGCAAACCATTGGAAGAAGAAAGGATGGAAATTGAATCAGAACCCTGCTTCAACAGCGTACAGAGTAATGTGGTCCTTCTGTGAGCCCGTATTATTCGCTTATTCAGGGACATTTTTTGTGGTAAGTAAAAAAAGCAAAAAAATCTTAAACTAGACTGATTATAACATTAACATTTAGGTACATCTATACTACTTATATATATCTATAAATAATAGACGCTAACCAGCTTAAAATTGGTAAGTTGACAAAAATGTTAATAGACGGACATACTTTCGCATTCATAATATTAGTGTAACTAGAATCTGTTCCAGATATTTTCAAATAGTTTTTTACATTTCAGTTTTCCAGTTGAGTGATCACTTTGTAATGAGTGGTATTACAAAGTGATCAATCAACTAAACTACGAAATATATGTAAAAAATCAGAATACGTTTTATTTAATTATACTTTGCCCAAAAGTTAAAAATCAAAATGTAAGCTTTTACCCCACTGCTACAGGATACCTTTAAGTCGGAATAGAATGTACCCTTCCTTAAAACAGCGTACCTACCTGCTAAATTTCATTACGATCGGTTTAGTAAAGTCGTAGTGAATTGCAATTGGAATCAGACAAACAGATAGACGAAAATTCTATAAATGCAAATAATATATTCTCCTACAAATTTTCAGTACCCTGCACATTTATTTTTAATTTATCTATAACTAGCTGACCCGGCAGACGTTGTTCTGCTGTATTTTTACTGTGATTTTAGTAAACAAAAATTTGGGGTGAGTCACCCTTATCACTAAGGGGTATGAAAAATTGATGTTGGCCGATTCTCAGACCTACTCAATAAGCTCACAAAATTTCATGAGAATCGGTCAAGCCGTTTCGGAGGAGTATGGCAACGAAAACTGTGACACGATAATTTTATATATTAGGTTTACAAAATCTTCTACAGTTTTATTATGTATACATATAGATGGGACAACCGTATTATTTATGAATATTCAACTTTGTCAACCAAAAATCAACACAAACATTTTTGGTTTTGTTTAACATTTTATTATTTAAAATAATGTAGAGAAATACCCTTGGCACCCACGACTAGCCAAAGACACCAAGTCCCACAATGTGATAGATGGCGATCCTATCGCCCGGTGCATATCCAATCCCGGGCAACGTCATTTTTGTTAGAAAATTGAAAATACACATTTTGTTTTATTTTTATTTTATTTCCCGCGATCAAACTCGTGTACTCTAAAAAGCGTATCCGACGCCAGACCGCTACCCATTTATTTAAATACAGCAACTGTTGTTATATGTATAAGTCGTACTTCACCACCAAAACTGTTTTACTCAATATCAAGTGCTTCAAAACCAATAATCTGCGTTAAACCAATAAAATGAAAACACTGCGTCCGACTTTTAATATACCCATAGTCAAGATGTCTTATATTATTTTTTCTTTTTACTCATTAAAGCTACACAAAAACGTATTTCTTAAAAATGTGTGTTTATTTGTTTCCATACTGTATTTTTATGATATTGGAAGGCAAACAAGCAGACGGATTTCCTGATGGTAAGAAATTCACGCCGCCTAGAGACACCAAAGGTGATAATGGTGCGTTGCCAACCTGAGGCTGGGATGTTAAGCTTCGAGCAAAAATAAGTTTACCGGCTACGTTATCCTTCGAACCGGAACACGTCAAAAGTAAGCACTAACGTTGTGGTGGTTTGAATAGGTAAGGCGGTGGTCTATAATGTTACCAATCTGGCCGAGTCGTGCGAAACTCTACCACTAGTGACTGAATTTGACATACGAGGCATCAGGTTGCTCATTTTTAAACAAAAAAAGAGTCCGCCCTTCTTTTCTCTATTA